>LOJH01010349.1:0-10782 GCA_001685095.1 Ellobius talpinus
GGTCCTCCAGCCGGTCTGACTCGCGCTGCAGCCGCGGCTGGCTCAGGCTATCCCAGATCCGCCAGGAGCGCAGCGACGAAATGGCCTCCCGGCCGCGCACCCCGTCACCGCCCGAACAGCCCGCCACTCGGGTGCCCCTCGCTGCCGCCTGTGCACCTGCCGCCTAGGTGCGGGCGTCCCCCTCTGCGACACCGTGGTATCAGCGTCTTGTGCGCCACCCTCCTTGGGGTCACGTAGCTGCGGGTCTGGTAGCCGCGCGCCCACCCACCCGACTGCTGGCGAGCGGAGGTTGGAGTTGGGCGGTCATTCCTGCAGTTGAAGAGGCAGGAGTGTGTGTGGGGGGGGGTGTGAGTGAGTGTGGGGGTGTGAATGACGGGAGATAGAGGGGACCTACAGTAGCACAACCCTCTGGGTTCGCCCGAGAGCGCGGCAGGTGTCGCCGCGCTTCTCCTTCCGCCCCCAAACCACTTGTGGCGCGCGTGGGACCACGGGGCTCTCAGGTCCTCCTAGGGTTCTGGACGCTATACAGTCCCCACACCTTGCTTGCCCTAAACGAGCTGTACCCTCCTCGCACACCCTATTATCCTCCTCCTGGGAGTGTGTGCCGGGCTGGTTCCACGAGAAGGGTTTAAAGGGACATCTCATTTTTTTTTTCCTGTCTTGGAAATACATAAATAAAACCAGAAGACAATAATAATCTCTACCCTTAAAGGGTTCTGTCCTTACAAGCACACAACTCCGAAATGTCCGTACCTCAAGTCCCGAAGGCCAAGCGAGCACTCAGGTAGGAGAAAACAGCGGGCGACTGGTGTTCTGCTCCAGATGACCCGGGCCGTCTCCCGGCTGCGCCTCGGAGGTAGGCTTTATTGGAAAAATGCCGAGTATTCAGAGAACACGCTGCCAGTGGGAAGTTACAGTTGCGACAAACTACTTTGAGGAGAGAATACAATTACGTTCTTATGCACAGTGTTAGAAATACCTTGAAATTCCTTCTTCAACATACGGTTGTAACTCAGCGCAGTGCTTTGAGCCTGCCTGCCTTGTAACTAAACAGAGGGAATAATGATGTCTAGATCATTGTAAAGAGTTTTCTGGATTTCCCACGGGTTATTAGGGTTTTGTTTCAGCGTCCCTTGGCCGCCTGCAGGAAAGGTGAAGGTTTGCACTAGCAACTGCGGTGAATCCGAAGCTGTCCCCTGCCTGGGCAGAAAGAATTCAGCAGGATTCAGGAGAGAAAGCTTCAGATAGCAGCTTTTGGGCGAAGACGTCTTTCCCAGCGGCCTGCGCAGACTCGGTTGCTTTTTGGATTCTTCGTTAAGACATTTGGGTTTTACTCTTCGCCCCGAATGAAGCCGCACCAATAACTTGTGGGCTCTAGAGTGAGGGTTGTTCTGCAGGCGAGTTCCTGGGCTTTGTTCCAAAGCTGCCTTGGGATGTTTTGGTTGGTTTGGAGGAAGGCTGCTGAGTCTCCAACCCAGTTCCACCCAGACAGCCCCCTGGTGGCCGCGAGGAAAAGCCAGGCGCAGCTAAGCAAGTACAGTTTTATAGCTAGGCCCAGGTCTTCTAGGGGGCCCTTAGGAACAGCTCTGTAATAAGTAAGGGTGGTTAGTGAAGGGGGAATCAACAGGTCCTGAGAACTCCGGGATGTTTTACTACTTCTCTTCTTCCGTCTACATCGGAGCTATTTTTTCCCCTTAAATTTTTTTCTCAAGAAAGACACGTATTGAAAAGGAACTATAACACGCCCCCCCAAAAAAAACAAAACTCAAAAACATGTTCCTTTTCTTTGTTCAGACGGTTCTGTCTTTCTGATCTCACTTTGCCTGGCAAATTCTTAAGTAAAGAGTCAATTAAAGTATTAAACAAGTCACATGACACAACAATTCACAAGACTGGCTGTTGCGAATCACGACACTCAAACAAGGAGATCTGGTAGGATTCCATTGGAGCAAGTATTGAGACAGCCAGGTGGTGGTAAGAGGGGTCGCCATCAGAGTCTGATACACAGCAGGACAACACAGAGTCATGGGAACGGTCAGGAAGGCAGAAGATATTCTAACTTGGGAGCCCAGGGTGCCCGGTCTGATCTTGGCAGACTTGTGTGGTGCACGATCGCTATTTTCAGACCCCATCATCTTAGTTCACCTGAAACACTGAGCCCAAGAGAGCAGGCTTGGGCCACAGTGCAGCCACCATGCAGTTTGGATGCGTCTTTGTTTAACATGGTGAGAGAGATGCAGTGCATGGTGAATGTTTGTTGTGTATGTGTTGAGTTTTAAAAGATCTTCTTGTAATAACTGCATGGCTTAAATTTTCAGCTTGATGTAAACGTCTTACTTTTTCCTGCCTACTATGTCTGTGATGGTACCAGAATCCGGTTGGAGAAATAAAGTTCATTAGAATTGACCAGATACAAGCGATGATGGTCATGGCAAGGAATTACCATGAGGAATAGAGGTGTGGCGTGTGGGCAGTCTCAAAGAACTCATGCACAGGGAGTTCTTATAGGTTTAGGAAGTTGTGGATGGATTTTCTGAGAGAGTGGAACATTAAATCATTTCCGTTACTCAACAGCCGTCTCTGAAGCCTGCTCCTCTGCCTTGTGACCTAGCCCTGGAGGGTCAAAGTCTCTGTGTTCTTTGTTACTTTCTGTGAAGGCCCAGGCATTCTGGCCCATCTCAGCTGGCTAAAATCATAACATCTACCCCTAGTATTTCAAGACAGACCTTTCAGGGAAAGTGATAGTTTCCAAACTGATGGATGGCGGTCCCCTGAGGAAGACACAGTCATCCTTAAGCATCCCTAGGATGACATTCCAGACTTCCTCTGCAGATCTGCGGATGGCCAAACTCCATGAGTTAGAGGGTTTTCATGCAACCAACCCTTACCCTCTTTGACCTATAACTCGCCTCTGGATTAAACACTATGCAAATAGATATTACTGCATTAAAGGATTAACAAGAAAAGAAGGACCCTGCGTGCTCAGTGCCCATGCAGGGTTTTCCAAGCATCGTCACCTGGTGTTGGTTAGCTCCACAGATGCAGAGCTTGAAGTGGAAGGCTGACTATAAACTGCCAGATGAGATAAGACAAGGATCCCAGCAGAGGAGGGATCCAGTAAGACTGGCCTCAGAAGCTGAATGGAGCTGTCACTAGGAGGCCGAGAGAGGGGAAGTCTGAGAGAGACACATGCGTTATTCCCTAGTCCCTGTACAAAACGAAGACAGGAAAAAATGTCAAGGTGGTAGAAAATAAAAAGCTATGTCTTGCTTCCCTCTGTCTTTGGAACTGTCATGGCATTTTTGTGTGTCATTTAATATTCTAAGTACAGAAAAACAAATGTTTCAAATTATCAGCACACGCTTTAAAACTCATCTATTTTGCAATGTCAGTGTGTAATGCAGTTCAAAGAGGTTTTAATAACTCATATAATACCACACTGTTCATACTTTGCAGCTCATATTTGTGTATGTGTTTTGTCGTCACTGGAACAGTGCAAATGCATAACACAGCAACCTCCACTTCTTGATACATGCTCATTTGGCATGTCAACAGGGGACCTTCGGCCTAGTGCTGTGTTCAAGAGACCTGAAAAAGTTTTTTCCTTTAGTGTCTTCACGTTCAGGCCATCAGCTAGTGAATTCTGAGAAGTAACCACAGATTACACGAAGTACATGAAGGCATCCTGAGTTGCCATTAACTGGGATCAAAGACAGTTCCGGTTAAAAGGAGAGCACGGTCTCTTGGGTTGGCCAGATCCTACTTCCTCAGTTGTCAATGCAACATGCTTGCCTCATGCATCTCTGGATTTTGCTCAAGTCCACACATTGTGGGTTCTCAGCATTCCATGTTCATGGGACACCAACATTCTTACATCTGAGGGTGCAGCGAAAAATTGTGGCAGACACGCGTTCTGTATTTTCTGTGTACAAGCACGTGGTCCCTCGTCCTATCAGATTTCCCTTATAAAACACAAGTTCAAAGATGTAGTCATTAGTGTTGCCAATTTGATGAGAGGAGAGACCAGAGCAGCCAGGTATGTGTCAGTCTCCAAAGCCCTGGGATCCTCTACCAGTGGTTCTCAGCCTTCCTAATGCTGTGGCTCTGTAATACAGTTCCTTATGTTGTGCTGTTGTCCCCAATCATAAAATAATTCTATTGCTACTTCACAATTTTAAATTTGCTACTGTTACTAATCACAATATAAATATCTCATATGTAGAATATCTGGTATGCCTCCCCTGTGGGGTTGTGACCCAAAGGTTGAGAACCACTAAGCTTGGGGCCAGTGTAGCTGTCCAGATCACATACTCATGAAGCTGACCTTTGAGAAGCATTGGACCCTATAGGTAAAAGTCCCTTCTCTTAGAGGAAATGTAAACATCCACTTCTCCTCCCAACAACAAACAGAAACAGGATTCTACCAGTTCTGGAGAATTGATGACTTTATTGAACTTCCTTACACAACATAGGTGGGGGGTTGCTTGCTCCTCCTGCCAAACGGCACCTGGAGAGTCTTTAACTAGCAAGGGTGAAGGACTTTCCTTAGCCACAAAGATGGAGCCCCTCCTCTCATCTTCCCTTACCTACATACTACTAATAAGCTATAGCTGGAAGAAGCCTGGGTTCTTCACTCACCCAGGAAGAGAAACAGCCTTCTCCAACTGAACTGTTCCATTGATTGAACAAACATCTTTTGGTAGTTACTGAATCATGGAAGTTTATCGATTACTTTTGAGATATATAGTGTTACCTTACTATACCTGCCCCCAGGCCAAACTTTGCTGAATTGTGAATCATATCCTTCTTAAGTACAGTGAGAATAGACTCGGGTGGGTCAAGGCAGAAATAGAGAAAGCAAAAAGTTAGCTTCCAAAGAAATTCAGAGACCTGAGTGTTAGTGACTTGAAGTGGACACATGGGAAAACAGATGAATCCTAGTATTCAATTCAGTGACTTTTTATATTTCTATGTCTGATCAACAGCCAAGACAACATAGAGAACAGTCCCAGCAATATGGAAAATTTCCCCTTTTTTCACCAATCATGGCCCTTCTAGAGGTGACCACTCTTGGCTTCTGTGATTATTGATGAGTTTTGTCAGCTCATATTTGTGAATGTGTTTTGTCGTCACTGGAACAGTGTAAATGCAGAACACAGCAACCTCCATTTCTTGATACATGCTCATTTGGCATGTCAACAGAGGACCTTCGGCCTAATCTTGTTCTTTATGTAAACATTACCAAAAAATGTGTTACTTCTTATATCTGCTTTCTTTCATTTAACATAACTTTTTTAGGTAAATGCACTTAATTGTGTGGATTTGAAAATTTGACTTTAACTTTCTGTTCCATATTTCACCATATAATAAGACCACACTTGTTTATTCAGTTTCTAGTTGATGAATTCTTGGTATTTTCTAGCTTGGGCTATTACAAATAAATTAGCTATTTACATTCTTAAATAATTTTATGGATGCCTGCACTCATATTCTCTTTGGCACATGCTTAGGAGTAGAATTGTTGGCCAAAACCAAATTTGAGTTATTCTATTAACAAAATATAAATAGTATACAATAATTGTGTATAATATTTTGTATTATTTAATATACAAGACTTGAATAAATAATTTGTGATTATGTATAACAATTGTATTAATGACACTTCTTGAGGAGCCAGAATAATTAAGAGCAATTAGAGGATGTTCAAATATCACCTGCTGACTTCAGTTCATCCTTACACTTGTCATAAATAGAATATTTGAAATCAGATGGAGTCTATCTAGAATATTATCTATCATTACAAACTTGAAGTCCTCCAGTCAAAACTGAAAACCACTATTGCCCTAGGCATCCATTAATCACAGATTTGTTTGGTTTTTTTTGCAGCTGCAGTGAACTCACCACGTACTAAAGACCTGTGCAAAAATGAAGGTGCTAAGATAGTTCCATCACCCCGCCATTATGAAGCAATTGGCAGGTGATTGTTACTAAGGTAGCCACTGGCCAGTTGCCACACACCTGTGGTCATGAAAGCAATTCCAATAATCCACAAACTCCAGAAGACAGAACAGAAGGTACGGAAGTAGGAGAAGGACTCATTGGAATGAAGAGCTTCAGGGACAGCAGGAAGAAGATAAGAGAGGGAAATGGGGGTAAAAATGACCAAAATACATTATATGTGTGTATTTAATTGACAAAGAATAAAAAAATTAAAAAGTTTCTGGTGAATTAAAATACATCCATGAGGGACTGAAGAGAGTGAGACAAGAATGCCAAGATGTTTTAAAATTAAAACCTTGTGTTATTTCTTTAAGGTACCAAGATGTTTTTAAATTAAGTCTTCATTTTTAGCTATTTGAAAGTTAGTTTTAAGAGGAACTACATAATTGGTAGTCTTGGTAATAGGTTCTCTTGGCAGCTATCAGGTCACTGGGGCATCGTCTGCAGAATGGATTAATTTTACTTCTGGTAGGCTCCTGAGTTAGTTTTCTAAAGACCATGTTGATATGTGTGTGTGTGTGTGTGTGTGTGTGTGTGTGTGTGTGTGTAAAGCAAGATTTCCCTGGCACAGTCCTCCATTTCTCCATTTTCCTGTGTGATTTCTCTCTTTTCCATTGACCCCATAATGATACCATCTCAAATCATCTCCTAAACCCCAGGGCCCACCAGAGACCAGATCAAAAGAGCTCGTCTCCAAAATTCTGAGCTAAACAAGCATCATTGTTGTGCAAGTTACCCGGCCTCAGGTGTTACACCATAACTATGGGAATGGAAAATGATTTTTATATACTCAGGGGAAGTATCCCTTCTTTTTCAGAGAGGAATCAAGCAGTTCCTATTCATTTCCACAGAACAAGCTGATTCTTGGGCTATAACAACAAGTAAAACATGATTCATATGATTATGGGTTATGTTCAAATCCTTAAAATCCCTGAATGAGCCATATCAAGAATGACATTCATAAATTCAATTTTACTTGCTTTCAGCGGTTCAGATGAGAGTCTCAGTTGGGGGCAATATGTGATTTACTGAACTCTACTTTCCTGTACTCGAGTTGTTTTTTACAGTAAACCCACTGCATCCTCCTTGTGAGAAGCATTAGCACTGAACATTTCCAAACAGCTGTAGAACATATTTTTGGAGAACCAGAGAGATTACACATGGGGGGGCTTTTATCTAGAGTGAGTGTCAACAGGCCTGAGTTTCTGCAGTGTACAGATTTAGAGCAGAGGATTTCATGTGCCGTCCATGGGCTGCCTGAGGTCTGCAGTCAGCATCTGTGCTGCCTGTTACTCGGGTGGGGGGGCATTCCTTAGTTTTTCTAGGTGCT
Organism: Ellobius talpinus; assembly: GCA_001685095.1. Lineage (NCBI taxonomy): Eukaryota > Metazoa > Chordata > Mammalia > Rodentia > Cricetidae > Ellobius > Ellobius talpinus. Next base: position 7,331 of record LOJH01010349.1, read on the forward strand.
TCAGCTGGAAGTGAGGGGGAGCTAACTCTGCCTCACTGAGGGCCACAGGCAGCCTGTCCTCACAGGCAGGTATTGGCGCCCAATGCCCAACTCACAGCAGATTTGTATTGTGAGGGGAAGAAGAATCCTGGTGTAACATTGAAAACCAGCAAAGGTGGAAGTTCTCCAGGCAAACATCTGAGGATGAATACTTCATAGAGATAAGAGGGGTTTTTGTTATTGTTTTTTGTCCGTTTGGTTGCTTGGTTGGTTTTGGATTTTTGGGTTGTTTTTGTTTTTGTTTATGTTTTTTGTTTGTTTGCTTGTAGCAGTTCTTAAGATCCGGTGAGGGCTTTTGGCACATGGCATCACCAAGCGGGGAGTACACACAGGACTGAGCGTAAGAGACAGAAATGGAGAGACATCCAAAGGATGCCCATGCCCATCTCTGTCTCACTAAGCAGCTATGGAGGCCATACTCCTACCTCAGCCTCCCCAGAACTAGGAACAAACCTGTAGCACCACCCCCAGTTAGTGAGATCACTTCCCAAAACCTGTTCAAAGCATGAATTCCTCTTAAAGGTTTAGTCACTTAACACAGGTCCAACCCTTACTGTTTGTGATAGCTCCCAACACAGCCACGCTAGGGATATAGCTTCTGACTAACAAGGCCTGTGGAACAAACCATATCCAAAACATGGCAGCCCTTTCCACTCCTTGGAATTAAGAAGAATCTTCCAAGAGATTCCTGACTGTATCTGTTTCTTTGACCAACCTGAGGGCCTCATTGTACCAGCTGGAATTTCTTTGTAACTAGATTGGCTTCCCACACAGCTTCAGAGGGTGGTGTAAAAGCAGAGACTTGTACAGAAGGAGTTGTGATGTGGTCTGGGGACAACTATGTCCTATCCTGACAGATTCAGGCTCACCTTCCCCACAACACACATGTAGCCGTAAAAAAGACTGAGGCCAAGTGAAAGAACATGGAATGGATGTGTGCACAGAGTGCCGGGGACAAGGTGGCTGCTCTGGCTATGCCAAGGTTGTTACCAGCTATACACCTTGATCATTGCCACCAGGTATGGAATCAGGACACAATGTGGGAAGATTATGATGGGTAAAGTAAATTCGTCTTTCCCATGGTGGAAGCTGGAGTGAAATTATATAGAAGGACCCTCCTAAAGTATATTCAGCATTTGGGAAGTTGAGGTTGGAGAATGGCACACATCTGAGGCCAGTCTGGTGCAGATAATAAGTTCTAAGCCAGTCTGAGCAATGGTGAGACCTGTGTCTAGATCATAACAAAACCAGAGTATGCAGATATAGGGATAAACATATAATATACGCCAACCTAGACAAGTGGAGACAGACATAAAGTAGAAGAATGTACAGGAGGGTGGCCAGTGAAGGTAGTTGCCTTTGCTGAAGCAATTAAGATGGGAGAAAAAGGTGTTGCAGCTGAGGTCTGAGGCTTGTTGAGGGGCATATTGTATAGTCCAGAGAGAAGCAGAAGTCAGAAATGAGAGGCCAAACTAACAGGCAAATATAAACTAAATAGCAAGAGAACACACCAGACCGTGTCCCTGGACATAGGGAGCTAACGCTCAAATGGTTGTCCTGTAGAAGTGACTATGCCTCATGCAGACAGTAAAAGGGGGAAATTTGGAGTTTCCCCAAGTCCAAGGCCACAGGTAGCCAGCTGCTTCCACCCTGCTAGGAAAGGGAATGAACCTTACAGCGTTAGCCAGTGCCACCTCCTGATTTTATAGCGCACTAAAATAGAAACCACAGATAAATAACTCGTGGGGACAGATGAGCAAGTAGCAGTGGCTGACAGTGATGGAATGTTCTATGCGCTTGTGTTTATTAATGAGTCTGCAGAGCCCAGGGCGCAGAGGGCGAGCCCTCCCTCATCCTACAGTGAGGGCAACAGTTGGAACTGTGGCCTTCCTTCTCCCCTTTGGGGAGCTCTTGTTTTCCACTGCTTTACTGTTTCTGCTTTTGCTTTGTTTTTAAGTATTCAGAATAGGGTTTAGGCACAGTGAGGTGCTGAGCCTGATAATTCCTTGTGAGTGACTGGGTCTCTCACAGTTTCAGGCCACTTCCCTCTAGATGCCTGCAGAACACACATCTGACTTCTCCTGCTGGCTTAGGTCTCCAGATGGCTACATGTCCCCTGTGGGACAGTATACTCCCCAGCTGAGGACCTTTCTTCACTTCCACTGTCAGAAACTAGAAACTATACGGCTTCTGAATTGATCCCTAATCTAAAGGGACCACAGAAGGGCATGTTCTGGAAGCATGAGAAGGCAGGTTATGGAAATATATACATTATTACTTTATCCCGTTCTGTTTGGAAATGGTCTAATTGAGCTATTATCCTCAACACTTCCTCAAATGTACTAAAGGATGCAGTATGATTAATTAAAAGAACCCAGAGACAGAAATTGGGGTTCACCCTGAAGGTCAGAAAAGCAAAACAACCAGCCACTGGCTCTTAACCTCTCTACCTCAGTTCAAAATGACGATCCTGCCTCCTGGAATCTCAGAATGAGACCGTGTGTGAGAGCTGTCTCCCCCCATCTTATATTCCTTTCTAGGGCTGGAATTAAAGGTGTGCACCACCACCGCCTGGTTTCTATGGCAAACTAGTGTGGCTACTGGGATTAAAGGTGTGTGTCACCACTGCCTGGTCTGTAAGGCTGATCAGTGCGGCTGTTTTATGTTCTCTGAACTTCAGGCAAGCTTTATTTATTAAGATACAAATGAAATATCACTACAAAAGGAAAATAAAGTTTGAAGGCATACCATTTAAGATAACAAACTTCTTTCAGATGACCTGTAGATATGGGTGAAGAGGATAGGACTCACCAGGGGTCACTTACAGGGATGCTGTTTGGCAATTTGCATGAAAAGTGAAGCAAAGAGTAGTGTTTCTATACCACCTTGGCCAGCCTCGGGAAGTATGAGTGCAGAAAGGACCTGGTTCACATGATGCAGGCCATCTGAGTGATGGTGATATACTAGCAGACCTTGCTGATGCTCCAGCTTGACCCATGGCTCGTGAACAGAACGTTTATCTCAGAAATAGTCAGTGAACAGGCCCAGGTCATTGGGACTGGCCAACAACTCCAGCCGAGCCTTGATGGAAGTCCTCATGGCTGTGGCCAATTAGTGTGAATCAGACAGCTCATCAAAGCAATGAACACATTGTCATGCGGGGTCACACAAGGAAGGAAGCTGTGGAAGAAAGGAGAAAAAACAGGAAAGGAAAGTGAGAGAGAGATACCTAGCTTTCATTTCCTCTCAAGTCTGCTTCGAAGCATGTTTTCATCAACCATTACAAATTAAACCCATGGCAACAGCAAATGAACCATTCGGTTTATAGCATGAATGTTTTGTGTACAGAGATATCTATATATCTATTGATCTATCTATCTATCTATCTATCTATCTATCTATCTATCTATCTA
>LOJH01010349.1:10798-27523 GCA_001685095.1 Ellobius talpinus
TCTATCTATCTATCTATCTATCTATCTATCTATCTATCTATCATCTTTCTATATATATATGTATATATGTTTGTGTGTGAATAACATTGAACTTGCCATATTTAATTGAACCTTGAAAATATTCATGGTTAATATATAGTATCATGGTATTTTTCCTTTTCTCCATTTATAACAATATTGTCATGAGTTACCACTTTAAAAATAAACCCATTAGCTCTGAAATGTGAATGACAGTGATGATGGGGTCTTATTAAAGCATGGGACAGTTCTGGGTGCTAACAATAGGCTGGTTTTACTCTCCTAGAACATAAATACAAGAGAATGAGACCATGGAGCTAAGCCGAACAGTGGGTTCTGTAGGTGAGTCTCCATACTCTTGTTCCATCTATGGTTCTTATCGAGTTGGGTCATCTAGGCCCACGGCCTTTGTACATCTAAATAGCAGTCTAAGAATGTGTTGAAAGATCTCAGTCAGGAGTGAAAGTTGATGGGGCTTGGAGTCAATCTACCCCTGAATTGGCAGCAAAGAGCAAAATGCTGATGCAGTCACGTACTTCTGCCAGGCCACATGCCACAGACTACAACAAATTTCCTGGGGATCAGAAGTTTCGCTTGTAGGGGCTTCAATGTCTACCATAGCCTATATTCCAGCCTCACTATCCCTTCTTCAATATGGCTGCCAGGTAGACTTGCGGATGTCTTCTGTCGTTATTTGGTTTTGTTTTGTATCATTTCTTTTATAGTTGAGATTGCCCCCTTTCCTTTTCTATCCCCAAGTCCTCCTGCGTACAACTCCTTGCTCTATTTCAAGCTCATGGCCTCTTTTTTCATTACTTCTTACATAAATAAATATGCATATATATGTATATACATGTAACACACACACATATATATATATTATATTCCTAAGTAAAACTTACTTTGTCTGTATAATATGATTTACATTTATATTTTCAGGACTGATGACTTGGTACTGGATACCAAATTGGTGTGCTCTTCTCTGGAGAAGACTATTTCTCCTGTGCTCAGCATTCCTTAGTTGCATGTAGTTCTTTGTGTAGGGTTGAGGCCTCATAGTCTTTCCCTATCCACTTTGACATATCTCCTTGTTTTTGCTCTTGCTCAGCTCATGTTTAGACAATCGTGCTGATGAGACATTAGGTGCTTGCTATGTCTTAACAGCCATGAGGAATGGTAACAAGGTATATACTCCAGCTCACCCCAACAACTGAGGAAGCAAAAGACAAACCTGAAGCAGCCCACCAGCACACTGGACAAAGCCTCCCCCTCCCAGAGTCATTCATTCACAAACCAGCTCAGCATCCCTGAGACTGTGTGGTCTTTCTCTTGAGTCCATTCTATGTCTGTCTCACTTCTGCAGCTACCCTTACAGAAAGCATGACAGCGAAGGAGGTTCACAGGGACCTCATTCTTACTGGTATGTTCCCACCATTTCCCTAGCAAGCTGTGATGATGCCACTGGGAATACCATTCGGGTTGATTTTAAGTTCCTAAGCCCAAGGTCCTGCTTTCTTATCCCGTATGAAACCAAGATCAGTAAACTACTTGATGGCTTCAGTCAGAAATAGAAGTTGAGTTATATTTAAGAACTACTCATCTCATAGATGACAAACTCAATGTATTTTAGAAAAAACATCAACCAAAAGTGGCTAGATTAAGATGAGGAAATCTCCCAAGAAAGGACACTCCATCTCGGTGGGGACTTCGATTCCTGGAAACTCCTTATCTCTTAACCATGCCAGTTACTGGGAGTAGTTGTAGATCAGAAGCTGGCAATAGATGGTCCCCAAACAGGCTATATTCATCACTTGTGAACCTGTTAGAAATGTGGAATGTTTGTTCCCACCCAAAATGTACTTACTGATGGAGCCAGTGTCTGGGGGGCAGAGCCCAGATGTGTATAATGAGCCTCCAGCAGCCTTTGGTGCACACTGTAGTGTAGACGGAAGTTTCTGTCCCACCCAGTCGCAAAGAGGCACACAGAGACTTATATTAATTATAAACTGCTTGGCCTATTATTTCAGGCTTATTATTAACTAGCTCTTACAACTTACATTAACCCATAATTCTTGTCTATGTTTAGCCATGTGGCTTGCTTGGTACCTTTTATAAGTGAGGCATTCTCCTCTTGCTTTCCCTGTGGCTGACTGGTGACTGACTCTGTCTTTCCCCTTCCCAGAATTCTCTTAGTCTGGTCATCCCACCTATACTTCCTGCCTGGCTACTGGCCAATCAGCATTTTATTAAGCCAATATGAGTGACAAATATTTTCAGTGTACAAGAGCACTATTTCACAGCACTGTAGTATGGGACACATTACAGTAAGTACTGTGTGAGCACTGGGAGTAAAGCTCAGCCTCCCTCCACATCTAACTGAATGACAATGGCAACAATGAGAACTTCTTATCTGGACACTGCATCATGCACTCAGGTGTTTTGCTAAGGATGGTGGGCATTGTCTCATGTAATTGTCATTAGAATCCCAAAGCAGTGTTGCAGTCTTGTGTTTTGTGTGGGAGAGTGGAGCTGGAAAGCAATTGTTTAAGGTCAGTCTTTAATTTGCAGAGTTGGGATAATGTCCTGTAAAATGTATATACAGACATGTCTACACACAGACATGTACATGCAGAGACATGTACATACATAAACATGTACACACACATGAACATACAGAGATTTGTACACACAGACATGTCTATACACAGAGACATGTACATTTATTTACACAGACATCTTCACACAGAGACAGACACACAGACGCACTCTACAAACTTCTTCTTACAGGTCATGACAGTTTGCTTTCCAGACTTGAAAAATAAAAAGGGAGGAAGGGTGTCTATTGTCTCTTTCCCTCTACTTTCTAAAATTGTCTCTGTCTCAAGGCCACATCTGGAAGCAGCCCACTTCACCCATGTACTTCTCCTAAGCTTGATACCCTGGCTGGCTGCACCAGTCTCATGCTGGGCATTGGCTGCCTACAGAGTCCCAGGTCTCACCCTAACCCCTGCTGAGCTAGAACCTGCATTTTTAAGAGAATCCCCAGGGAATCCTAGAAAAACTGAAATTTCAGAAGGGCCAGCTCATCAGACCTTCCCTTTCCTTTTACTTCAGCAGATCTGAGGAAAATGGACGTCCATTCCAGGTTAAATACCCAGTTGAATAAGCACTGCTTTTAGATGCGTGCCACCAAAATCATGCCAGCTAGAATCGTGGGGGAGGGTCTTATATTCCAGGAATTGCATAAATTGCTCTGAGGACATCCAGGTTGCAGCCCGAGGGCTGTGTTCATCCTGGGACAGCTGTGCATGTGGCCCAACGCATTTGTAGACTAGAACATGGTGTCACAATATCAAAAGGTTGGAAACATCTGGACAAGGATTACTATACTCCCTGTTAATTTAGTATTAATATTATTTTTCTGAGAGGGACTTTAAGGCCCAAGAAAGTTTTGGTAGGTAATTACCCCATGTCATATAACTTTCAAGTAGTAAATAGACATCTGAATCTATATAGCTTATAGCTTAGCATTAAAACATTAAAGCCTGCTTCTAAATTGACGTCTGTATAGATTCTGTTGTCTTCTCTATAGCTAAAAAAATCTATCTGTCTATCTATCTATCTATCTATCTATCTATCTATCCATCCATTATCTAGCTATCTGCCCATCTTTGCTGCCTATCATCTATTTGTCTTTTTTGCCTACGCACCCACCCACCCACCTTTCTATATCTGCCTATCTATGTAGGCAGACAAGTCACTCTGCTTGGTGCCTCTTTGTATTAGGTTTATAGATCAGTCCTCTGCAGCTACTTAGAAAAGAAAGCAAAAGGTCCCTGGCTTTCTACCTATCTTATCATCCCCTGATGCTCAGCTGTCCATCCCCTAGGTCTTTCACCGTCACCTCTGGAGACAGGGCTGGCAGTGACTAGTGAAGGTTTAGTGGTACCCAAGTTTCTGACTACAGTTCTGGAGACAGGAGAGGGATGCTGATGTCTCCAAAGCATGCAGAACATAAAGGAGCAGGTGGTGTTTAGGAGCAGTTGTGGGAGAGCTTGTAAGTTGCATGGATTGCACTCTGGTGTGGTCTTGAAAACTCAGCTCAGAAGCAGTTATTTCCAGCCAAATCCACAGAGTCCCATCAGCGTACTTCTGAAAGGCAGCGTGAGAGTACATTGGAAAGAGCCACGTTAGGTTCCAGCTTAATTATGAAAGTTCTGTTTGCATAGCACCTTTGAAAACATGTGTGACTACTGCAGAGTGATTTTTCTCACACATTGGTGCAACTCCCATCACACCACACATACAGTTACACACATTCAATAAGCAAAAATAGTATGGGAAAAGCCTAGGTCTATAAAAACACCCAAATGTGGTTAGGAATTTTGAATTTAAATGTGAGGTCACTATGGGCCCTATGAGAAGAGTAGCACAGTTTTACAAGTGCCTGTTCTAACACAGTGTTTCATAATGTGGTTCATGACTATGACAAGGGACTGAAAATACTTTTCCTTGGGTCACTTTGGCACTTGGAGTAAACAAATGCTTTAGAAATTACTGCTCTCTGGATCATAAGTAATATCCTTCCAGGCACTCCAAGGATAAATGCTTCAGAACTTTCTTTATATCTGCAAACAAGCTCAATCCAGTCCATCATGAGGCTCTCCATAACATGTACATACATACACACATATGCTCTCACACACACACACACACATGCTTCTATAGTTGTAAACATTTGCTATTAAGATCCAAGGTCTTCCAGGTAAGGTACCTACTTGGTATTCTAATTCCTTTCACAATGATCACATCCTTTCTTAATTAGCATTTACTAAATATTCTTTAACAACATGTATCTGGAATTTTGTCCATAAACTTTATTTAATGGAAAATCAAAAAGATTTGTGAGTCTTGTGGGACTATTATTTTCAATCTCATGATTTTTTTTAATAACTGACCATAATGCCTATAGTTCTCAGATTTTATTTCCCTGGTACAAAATAAAAGAAGAAGAAGAAGAAAGAAAGATAGATAGAAAGAAAGAAAGAAAAGAAAGAAAGAAAGAAAAGGAAAGGAAACGAAAAATGAATGAATTGTGATTGAGCCATGGAACCCAGTCCCTTGCATATGAAATAGGGCTCCGAAATTACTGCACAAACACAGCTGCAGGTTTTCAGTCTAAAGTCCTCAAAAAGCACACGGCTGGCAGCATATTTGTAGATCAGAATTTAAGTGCGTTATTATGAGCTGCGAGAGACAGTCATCTGCCTTATTGAAATCTCTGGGCAACGGGCAGACTAGAGTGAGTCAAGTTTCTAATCTATGCCTGAGCCTGAACAAGCAAGTTGAACTCATATCCCCAAAGTAGCTTGGGAAACAGGCTCCCACCGTGCAGCCCAGGCTGATTTTGCACACAACGGTCTCCTGTTCAATGCCCAACACTGGGACCGTGTTACAGAGACAATAGCACATAGCTCAGTACCCTAGGTTGCCCATATTAGAAGAAAAAAATAACCCCATATTACCTTGTTTTCTAAGTCTGATGCATAAATTAATTTAGTTGGAAACATGATTGATGAGTTAATCAATGGCACCCTAAAACTTGTGTATTTGAAGTCATCTTTTAAATATTGTCTCAGTTAAGGTTTCTATTGCTGTGAAGAGACACCATGACCACACAACTTTTATAAAGGAAAAGATTTAATTAGGGCTGGATTACAGTCTCAGAGGTGGGGGTACCAGTTTCCTTCCTGGTGGGACATGGTGACATGCAGGCAGTCACGGTGCTGGAGGAAGAGATAAGAGTTCTTCATCTTGATCTGCAGGCAGCAGAAGGAAAACCTGCACACTGGGCATAGCATATGTGTTGAACATAATATAAGAAACCCGAAATCCCACTTCTACAGTGACACATTTCCCCTAACAAGGCCACACCTACTCCAACTAGGCTGAACCTCCTCACAATGCCACTCCCTATGGGCCACACATTCAAGCACATGGGCCTATGGGAGACATGCCTATTCATACTACTACAAATATTGTTAAGAATATTTAAGAAGTCCTTAACATAATTAGCTATTTGTTGACAGAAACAAATAAAATCCTACTTCCTTCCTGCATTTAGCAGTTAACCCATTGCAGTCAGTGAAATCAGACAAGCTTTATATAGCAAATGAAGTGGAAACTATTATAGTACCTTAATATTAACTCAATTCATTTAACAGAAAACTGGAATTAAAATCAAAAGTATCTTTTGGCACCCTATTCCCCTAGGGCTATATGGATTTAGGAAGAGAACAGTTGGCAAAAGTCAAAACTGGATAACTAGCATTCTAAACAACCTGCTTCATTCAAATAAGAAACACCCCCTGCAGGCTCATGCATTTGAATGCTTGGTGCCCCAGTTAATGGCATTGGCAGAGTTTAGAAGGTGTGGCCTTGCTTGAGGAAGTACATCACTGAGAGTGTGCTCTGAAGGGTTATAGCCTCACTCTATGTCCAATTGGCTCTGTCTCTGCGTCCTTGGTTGCAGTATAGGATTGCTTTCTCAGGTCCTGCTGCCTCCTCCTGTCAATCCTCCCGACCCTGATGGGCTCTTACCTCTTCTGAACATGTAAACCCAAATAAACTGTTTCTCCCATACCTTCTAATGGCATTTTATCACAGCAATGGGATAATAACTAATACAGAAGTGGTAACAGAGACTGGAGTAATATTGTAAAGAAGCTGACCATGTTGTGTTCGGGAGGAATGTGAAAGACTTTGAACTAGAAAAACGGTTGAATGCTGTAAGCAGAACTTTAGGGGCCATTCTAGTAGAAGCCTAGAAAGCAGCAGCAGTGAGAGCAAAACTTGGTGTAAAGGCCCAGATCAAGAGGTTTTGGAGGGAAGCAAGGCTTCAAGCTGGAGGCCATTCATGTAAAAATCTGGCCAAGAATCTGCCTCTTTTCTGTCCATGTCCTGAGAACTTGCATAAGACAAAATTAAAATTTAATGGACTAATTTCTTTGGTGGAGGAAATTTCAAGAGTTCATAATATTGAGTCTATGGTTTGGTTATTATTGATTTCCCCTATGCAGGTCTATAGTGAAAAGGAGCAAGTAGGCAAAAAAAATGAACTATACATTTAAAAAACACGAGAAAGGTTAATGCTATAGGCAAGGCATTTCCTGAAAGAGAGACTGCAAGTATTAAGGAGATTAGCAGATAAAGAGAGGCCTCCTTTTCTGTTGTGAAACAGAGGGAAGGCTGCCCACCCAGATAAACTCCTAACATTTGAAGTTTGTTTTTTCCTAGAAGAACTTCAAAATCCAGAAGCTTCTGCTATTGTGGTCAAAGTCAGTGAGGATCCATACCACACTGGCAGCTAAACTTGGCAATGTCATCTCTGTGGTACTGATTTAGAGATATAAACAGTGGTAGAGTGAGGGAGTTGTGGGGTCTTCCTCCTTGGTTTCAGAAAGCTGCTGAGGCCAGAGGCAACATTAGGCAGTAAGACCTGTAAGGCTATGAGAGGCTATTGCATGAAGGTGGAAAAGTGAATCCTGGGTTTCAGTGAAGACCTTAAGATGTTTGAGATGCCAAAACCATGAGACATTTGCCTACCAGGAGTAGAAAACAACTCCAGAAACAGGTATGTGTTGTAGGCAGCAAAAATGTAGGGGTAGAGCTATCTAAGCCCCTTAAAGTCCCAGACATTAGACATTGAGATACAGAATCTGATGTTTTTCATGCTGGATTCTGGTCTTCCTTTGATCAAGTATTTCTTTACTATGCCACCATTCCTTCATTTTGGAATGGAAATATATCTATATCTATACCTATATAATATTTTCAAAGTATATGATTTACTTTTTGACTAGGTGCTATAAGTAAGAGATTATTACCTCATCCTCAGAAGATACTTGGGACTTTTAAACTACATTGAAACTGACATTGAAAATGGCTGTGAAGACTTTCAAATTTTGTTTAAATTAAGCATTTTTTTTCAATTTGGCATGATTATTAGCCAATGGGGAGCAGGAAATGGGATGGAATAGTTTGAATAAGAAATACCCCCCATAGGCTCAGGCGTGTGAACACTTGGCCTCCATTTAGTGGCAGTGCTTGGGGAAGTTCAGGAGGTGTGGTCTTGTTGGAGGAAGTATGTCATTGGGGTTGATCTTTGAGTTTATAGACTTAACCAGCTTCCAGCTGACTCCTCCTTTTCATTTCATGTTTGCTTTGAAAGAAATGATCTTTCAGATTCTTGCTCCTGCCTCTATGCCTGCCACTGGCTGCCCTACCTCCCCACCATGATAGACATTAGACCTCTAGAAATGTAATCCCAAATAAACTCTTTCATGAGTTGCTTTTGGTTATGGTATTATTTCTACAGAAGTGTAACTAACACATACGCTTCAGCCAATGGCAGGTCAGGGTTCTTTGCCCTTTGGAACCAGTTATTATTAATGCCTTCCACCATCATTTCCAGAAATGCAGCCCAAGTAGCAAAATTAAATAAAACCACTGAAAAATAGCAAAGGTTAGACAGGGCAGTTGGTCCCTTTTGACACAGTCCAAAATACCTGACGGAAACAAAGAAACAAGGTTTTATTGCTTCTTTGCACAGTCTTGGAAGGCTCAATTCATGGACGTTGGGCTCCATGTGTTTGAGAATAAACATCCTGGGGGCGTGAGCACTAGGCAGAGGGAGTTTCTCCTCACTGTAGACAGAAAGCAGAAGAGGTGGGAGTCAGGGACCCACTGCAGTGAATTACTCCCTACAGCTAGGTCCCACATCTTAGTTTCCAAAATCTCCATCCACCCAACCATCAATTAGCACGTGAGCTTGTCCTGGATACTTCATATTTCAGTCATAACACAGACTTTCACAGGACAGATGGTGCTCTACAATGAAGACTACATTTCCCAGCATTACTTGCACCTTCTTTGGGCTTTGGACATAAAAAGCCTTGGTTACATTGCTACTCCTGGGTTGCTCTCTTAAGCTTTGTCTCTTGGGTTTCATTTTTCCTCCTTTCTACAAGCTGGGACATTTCTGTACAACCAGAGCTGACACAACCCTCTTGGAGGATCTAGGGAATGTACGGTGCTCAAGAGTAGCCCCAAAGTCGAAGGATTTAAAGTTTAATGGAAGAGAGCCTCCATTCTCGAACGTCTAGAGTTTTGAGTGGGAGAAAATAAAATCCCCAAACAATAGGAACTTTTCTCATTACTAAGCCATGGTTAGGTTTTATTTTTTCTCTTGCTGATGGTTGAATTTAACCTCATTGTAGCTAGAATTCCCTGCTACACTGACACTTAGATTTAGGCATATTTCATGAAGGGACAGTTACAAGACCACGACTGTCTCGGTTTTAAACAAGGCCTTAAAGAAATCTGCCATCTTTTTAAAAAAGGCAAACAATTCATTCTTTGGCAAATGACTTTCTTTTTTTCTTTTTCTTTTTTTTGTCTTGGAGAGCAATTATTTCAGTAGGAATCCCTTACCCTTCCATGTAACGGTTTGTCATTGTTATATTTAAATAAATCAGAAACAACATTTTTCAGTAACAGTTTTATTCTACTGATGCTACAGATAGGTAACATCTACAGAGCCAGAGATTACAGGTGGGTACCATCTACAGAGCCAGAGATTACNTTTTTCTTTTTCTTTTTTTTGTCTTGGAGAGCAATTATTTCAGTAGGAATCCCTTACCCTTCCATGTAACGGTTTGTCATTGTTATATTTAAATAAATCAGAAACAACATTTTTCAGTAACAGTTTTATTCTACTGATGCTACAGATAGGTAACATCTACAGAGCCAGAGATTACAGGTGGGTACCATCTACAGAGCCAGAGATTACAGATGGGGTACCATCTACAGAGCCAGAGATTACAGGTGGGTACCATCTACAGAGCCAGAGATTACAGGTGGGGTACCATCTACAGAGCCAGAGATTACAGGTGGGGTACCATCTACAGAGCCAGAGATTACAGGTGGATAGCATTTGCAGTATATGATGCTATATATGGGTACCATCACTGTTTGTGAGACTGTGCAGTCATATCCTTTGATATCCCAGTTCACAAAATTCTTTGACCCATCTGCTTACAAACTGTAGGCAAGTAGACTACGGTAGTAGAAACAGCTGAGACTTTTGAGAGTAGATGTGGCTAGGTTAGCTGTCAGTTAACTCGTTAGGTCAGCTATGCAGTCCAGGCTGGCCTTGAACCCAAGACCCACCCCTCCCGTTCTCCTGAGTCCTAGAATTAGAGGTGTGCACCAGCACACACAACTCGAAAAGTGTTTTCTCTGGTTGCAAGATAAAAATACTGTCATGGATTATTTTGAGCATGAAGAAAAACATGCAAACCTCAGCGCAGTCCTGCACATAACAGCAGTGTGTTTGGCAGCCAGAACACCAACTCCTTTTGTCAGGTTTATGCTGGTGTGAGTTTCAGGGATGGGGAGGAGAAGGGCACTGGTGTGTGCTAAAGGTTTAACACTATGTCTTGGATTGGGGGCTCTGCCTTTTAGCCTGTGCCAATTTCCATGCTCTCAGAACTCCTAATTGGATGCATTTCAAAAGCTAGTTGGGAAGGGGGTGGGCTCAACACAGCTCCTGTGACCAGGTGTGACATGTTATGCTCTTGGCTGTTTGTCAGGATAGAGCCGCAACACACATGTGAGACAGAGCAAGGGTCTGTAGAGGAGGAAAAAACACATGCTACTTCAATACTCCGTCTCTATTTTTTTTCTTTAAAAAGTTGGAGTTCCAAATCTTTCTTTTGATTGGATAGAACCCTGGGGGTAACCAAGACGTACACATCCAAGTCATCTAGCACAGGTTCTTGTGCAGCTCCCAGTACATATTCACGGTGCCATGCTGTGTGGAAAACTTCATTGAAATGAGAGATTTGATACAGATACACATGTAGTTTCAGTGTCACCTGGGAGCTGTTGCAATGGCCTGAAATGATGCTGAAGGACGGTCAGTCTCAAAAGGGTGTCCCTAAATGAACAAGAAGGCAAGCCCTATTGCACTGTCAGCACTGGGGAGGGGGCAAGGTGTTTGCATTTCGTAACCCTGTGGGTGACTCTGTCTCTGTCTATACCAGGAAGAGTCTCAGATAAATTTGAGGACCACAGCCGCTAGGGAAATTGTAGTGTTCTGGAGTGGAGTGTCCTGGCCAACTTGGGTATCCCAGGTGAACTGATGTCTGGTATCGTAGGTGCTGCTGGACCTTCTGTGTTGGCTGCTAGGGATGCATAGATGACCCTTCCTCTGGGGGACTGCCTGGAATGACCCACAGTGGGTTTGAAAACTACCCCCAGTGCATCAAAACGAGATCAACTTTGTGCTGTCCTTACGTTCTTTCTGGAAGAAACTAAGCCATTCTCCAGTTCTCGCTCAATTTTCTCCCTGTTTCCTGCATGGATTTTCTTTAACTAATTAGGTAATTTTGAGACCCTGTCTATTTAGCCCACATGGGTCAAAGTTGTTGTATACTCAAAGCTGGTTTCAAACCCATAATCCTCTTGTCTCTGCCTCACAGAGACTGTGATTATCACCTTGCCTGGCCAACAGGAATCTTAATCACAGGGTCTGTTTGCAGGAAAATTTGATCTGAGATGCCAGATTTCAGCATTCTCCAATTTTGCAGTTGTAACTAAATTTCCCCTGGTTGCTTTCTGGCTTTAGCTTCCTATGCTTTGCTTTCTTGGGGTGTCAGCTGGAGCCATTTAAGCCCTCTGCAGGGGGTGCTGTGGCAACTGAAGCCTTTGTGCTAGTACTTGGAGAGTGGTGTGGACTGCCAGGGACCCTATTGATCCTCAATGACCTGTCCTTTGGCAGGGCACCTCAGTGTTTTAGGTCAGGCTTCCTCATCAGTGAGTCGTCATAGATGTACTTTCAAAAAACAAACAAACAAACAATAACGACCACACTCTAGATTCCATCTGTATAAACTATCTGTAGAAAACAAAACCAGTCTCGGTGTTCCACCCTGAGACCTGGTTGCTTTAGTAGGTGATGAGGTAGGACTGGATGCACTGGTTGAGTTTGATGGGCGGTGGGCTCCTTCGAACTAGGAGATCACGACTGTATTCATCTTTGTCAAGCCAACCCCGTTTCCAGGGGGCCCAGGGCTGCAATGCCTCTGCAGGGTGGTGGCCTGCTTCGGGGCTACGGGACTGTCGCAGGGCTGCAGGGCCGCGGGGGAGGCAGTGCCCAGGGACTGCAAGACTGCGGCAGCATGGATCTGGGGCAACCCTGGAGTTCACTGGGGTAGCCGTGGTTGGCAGTGGATTCCTCCGCAGGGCGCCTTGAGGGTCGGTGCAGAAAGTTCCCCGCAGCTCAGGGTCTGGGAAGGCGGGTGCTTCGGAGGCCCGGTCCTGGCACTCGCCTCTGCCAGGAGGAGGGGAGCCCGCTGTCCCTGGGTGACCCTGCGCAGGAAGGGCGGGCCGCGGGCGGCGCCGACTGGACCAGGGGCGGGAGCGGCCTGGCTGGAGCAGAGGGAGGGCTCGGGCTTCCAACCGGGCCAGAAGAGACCGTCTGGGGATCTAGATCCAGGGCCAAGGTGAAAGGGTGGTTTGTCTAGGCGTTCAGAGCCCACTGGAAAGGTGGAGACCGGTTCTGGATGGGTGTAAGGAACAGAGTGAGGAGAGGAGGAGGGGAGGAAGGGACGAGAGCCACAACTCCCTAGCAGCTTTCTTGGTTCCCAGCCTGACTGTAGAGGAGGTGAAGGGAGAAGGACTGGGATTAGAGGAACCCAGAGGTGGCGCTCCGGGGTCTTTGGAATACAGAGCACAAGAGGAGGGGCTCCAAGAAAGTCTCTGATGCCACCGTAGAGAACACAGACATTCAGGGGCAGGGGAGTGGGAAACTGACATTGAGAGTTATGAAACTGCCAAGAAGGCTGTGCCCAGACTCTGGGAGGTCTACGGCTGTCCCTGAATGCCTGTGTCCATACACTGGCACCAGAGACTTTGGACGTACAGAGGGGTTGACCTCACCCGTGAGCACCTGCCCTGTTCCCACCCCATATATCCGTCGTTTAGGGGTTACTAGACCCTACGAACGCCCAGTGCATGAAGGGGTCACCAATGCTTGAGGGTTCAGGAGGGTGGGTCGTCATTTCCTGACATTGCTCCAGGGAAGAAACAGGTGGGATCAGGGGGAAAGCAGGTGATAATTTGGGGGTATAGGTTTGCTTGAGCAAGAACTGCAGTGAACCCCCACTTCTGGAAACCCACATTTCTCTTTCCTTGGCCCAACATCTCTTACCCACAGCAGCAGGGTGCCAGGCAGGTCCCTGTGCTGGGAGAGTGCAGGCTAGATTGTGTTTGGGGACAGCTTGTGACTCTGACTTCTAATCTTCAAGGCACAGGATAGATAGGCTGGCCACTTCAAGTCTCAGTGACTGCCAAGGAGGGAGTTGATTTGGATGGAATTTCCTGAAGCAATTTTATTTCCCCCCTTTATTTCTTAACTTAGTTTCAATTCTTTGGTAATGTCATACAAATATACAATGCATTTAAACCACAATCACCTCCACCTTCCCCCAACTCCTCACAGATACTGTATCTCTATTCTCCATTCCTAGCTTTATTAATGTTATCCATATGTTCATGGGTGGAGGGAGAATTTTAAATCTCGATTGAATGGAAGAGGGAACAAGAGGAGTTGGAGGGAGAGGAGGAGAGAGGAGACGAGAGAGGGAGAGGGAAAGGAAGGGGGAAGGAGAGAGATGCATCTGGTACTGTCTAGAAGCCATCATGATAGCATCAACAACAAACCTAGGGAACTGGTGTGATCCCAAAAAGACCTGAGATTTCGTTCTGTTGACCTGATGGCCAAGTGAGCTTACCTTTCCCCACAATTCCTTACGTAAACTCGGATGTTACAATACGTGACCTCCATGCCAAAGTTCCTTTTAAGGAAGTTAAAAAAAGAATGCAAATAGATCGCTGTTCTGTATAGCTTGGTGTTTGTCTCTGCCTCTCTATCCTCTCCTCTCTTTTCTTTCCGGCTCCTCCTCTTCCCTCTAGCCATTCAAGACAGTCTTCTGCTGCCAAGTCACGCAGCCTTCATATGTGGTCCATGCTCCTACCTCTTCCTCCCAAGTGGTGGGATTGCACTCGCCTTGCCTGAGGAATATGCCCCTTGCCTGATGTGAATGCAGTGCCTCCTCCTGCAGGCTGTGATTAACTTGCACCAGGGACACCCAGAAGCAGGATTCCAGTGGAAGGAAGGGAGAGAGAGCAGCTGCTGGATTCCTGGACTGAGATTCTCACACTTTTCTCTTCCCATTTTCGCTCTCATTAGCACACAACTTTGCAAAGTTGGCCGGGGCACAGCGACACTTTCACACCTCCATGTGAAAATCCATGCTAATCTTTCCTGCAGGATGTAATTCAATTGAATTGACATTCTAATAAAATACTGGCAAGGACACAATCACAGCTTCCCTGCAACGCATCATTAAAATAGCACCATGGAGTTTCTTACTGCTTCAGATAATGACTTCCTACATATTGTCGGTTATGAAATTTTAGGGTTGCACTCCTGGGTGTTAATAGAACATTTAAAAACTACCCTCTCTCAGAAAAGTGGGCTGTGGTCTTAATTTGCTATCACCAGGAACACACTAAAGCTTAGGTTGGTTTTCAGATTGGTTTTAGGTAGGTAGTGTTTCTCAATCTGCATCTTGTTGTGGTCGCTGACTGAATCCTCTCTGCCATTTTAAAATGATTGGGGCTGATCTGTGGTGTGGAGGCAGTTTGAACCTACCTGGCATATCACTGGAGTATTGTCTGGGTGAGAGAGGGGTTGTATCAGTGAGTACCTGTTCATGTGTGTGTGGGTATTCACATACCTTTGTGTGCACGTGTGTGGATGCCAGAGGTTAACATCGTGTGTGTGTGTGTGTGTGTGTGTGTGTGTGTGTATGCGTGCATGTATTGTGTAGTATATGTGCATGCAGGGAGCTATTTCCTTGTGTTACTCCCCACTTGGTAATTTTTGAGACAGGGTTTCTCGCTGAGTTAGAGCGTGTTGATTTGAGTAGAGAGGCTTGCCGGTGAGCTCACTCAGGATCACCTGTCTCCATTTCCATTCTTCTCAGTACTAGGCTTACACACCTAAGTCACCAAGCAGCTCCGCTCTTGCAAGGGTTCTGGAAATC
This sequence comes from Ellobius talpinus, assembly GCA_001685095.1. Classification (NCBI taxonomy): domain Eukaryota; kingdom Metazoa; phylum Chordata; class Mammalia; order Rodentia; family Cricetidae; genus Ellobius; species Ellobius talpinus. Next base: position 25,990 of record LOJH01010349.1, read on the forward strand.
TGAACGCAGGTCCTCCTACTTGCAGAGCAGATATGTTACCCATTCATCCATGTCCCCAGCCCCTGTAACTTTTTTTTTAAGCCTGAAGACCAGAACATTGACCTTGGTCAGTGGAACTCAGAACTGATGTTGGTTTTGCTGCAATGTGTTACTCTGCTGCATTACAATGGGAAATGGAGAATGTTCCACTGAGATACTATTCAATTTGTCTTCCATTGTTTTACCGAAAGCTCATGGCTACTGAGTCATGTTCTTTGGGTTATGAATGAACCTGTAGTCACAATAGAAAATGTCTATGTGGTAGTATTTCTTTCATGACTGAGAAGACCTAAGGGTGAAGTCCTTTATGGACTCCAGGTAGGTCCTACATATCCCAGGTAAAGCTTGGAGGCCATCAGGTGCATCAACGGGGCACACACAGCGTTATTCAGTCTGTTCCTTATGTTAACAGCCTTTGCTTTAGGGGTGAGGTCCAAGCCATAGAATGCCTAAGGAAGAGGGTAGCGCTCACCTCCCTGTCTTGAGGGGGAGCATCCTTTACTGGGGCTCAAGGAATCCAATAGTCAACAACTCACAAGGACCCTAAGCTAGCTCTAAGGTGCAGACAAGTGCTGGGAACAGGACAATGGGGGAGGGAAAGGCTTGAACCAAGAGGTACCGTCTCTGCAAATGGCAGGCTAGCATGTGCTTCAGCGAGCCTTGAGTTTAGGCACACTGCTCCCAGGCAGAATGAAACGAGACTAAGAGATAAACAAGGAAGATAACGAAACATACTGGTACAGTTGCATTAAGTACATTTGTTGGGCTTCTTTAAAATAGAAAATGAGCTCTTCATTTTCCTTGAGGATTTGAATAAAACATGAAATAGCATCCTCCTTCGGATATGCCAGCAAACATGAAGTCCAGGAGACAACAAGGATATTGCAAGAATAACAGCTTGAAACAGACTTCTACCTGCCAATGTGGAGGAGAAGGCTAAGTCAGGCTGCCAACCGAGTGGACATTTCTCCTTCATTTAACAGGGCGAACAGCTGCCTGCACCTACAGCAGACCAAGCATGTTTGCGTCTGGTGCCTTAGGCTGCTTTGCTATCCTGACACCCTGGGAGCAGGGACAATCAAAATGTAACTTTCGCTTCTCTGCTAGCTGTGATAATTAGGCAGTGTTGGCTACAGGAACACTTAGGCTATGGACGAAAATGGGACAAAAACCTGTGCAAGGAAGATGTCGCATTTGCTTTCGATTGCTGTCATAAAACACCATGACCAAAAGAAACTTGGGAGGTGTGAGGGACCAAAAGGCCCCTAGTAATTTTCCCTGACGTTTACCAGAAATAAGTTTGCTGATGCATGACCGCAAGTTCCTGGAATAAAATTGTTTGTTCTTGAGTTGGAACATTCCACGGCTTTGGCTTGATTTGCAACTGTGTAGAGATAACTTACTTCCTCCTTGACCTAGGGCACAGTACTTTCCCACCCCTTCCTACCTTCACCCCGCCCAGCCTAAACCTCCCTATAAGAATGAAAAGCTTGCC
>LOJH01010350.1:0-27523 GCA_001685095.1 Ellobius talpinus
AAAGTAGATGGATAGGAAGGGAGTGATTGGACAAGGTGAGAGGTAGATTGTAGGATGGATAGAGGGATTGATGGGTGAATGGATACTGTTATGAGTGAATGGGTGGTAGGAAGGGTTGGTACATGATGGAGGTGTGGGTACACAAATAGGTGAACTGTAGGTGAGTATGTTACTGGGTGTACAGATGAGCTAGGGGGAGAATGTAAATCACAATTGGGGAAACAGGAACGGTCCAGGAAAGGGTTGCCAGGTAGAGGAGGGCTATTTCTTTATCAGAGACAGAGGTTTGTTCTGAGGAAGAGGGAAAATTTGAGAAATCATTTGTTTCCTTATTAATTAGGCTGTACTGGGTAGTGTGATGGGCTCTAGGGACCTGGAGAAAGAATGCTCAAGTTTGTGTGGAAGGTGACCGGGCAGTGAGCGTGGGCTGCTGTGGGTGCTGTGAACAGAAAACCCGAGGAGCCACGCACTCTCCTGATGTCAGCATACAGAAGGCTGCCAGCAGGACTCAGTGTGGCCCTGTGAGCCTGTACACTGGACAGCCTCAGCACCTGGCAGAGACTGAGTTGGCACCTCTTTACCACCTCTGGGCAAGTCTGCCCATGCCTGAGCCTCAGCTTGGGAGCTCCTGCCTGACTAGGGATCCCTGGGGACTTGGCAGACACTTGTGAAGCTGGGGGTCTTTTCTGTCGATCCCATTAAATCCTCACAGGGATGGGATTGTTCTCCCATTTTGGTAGAAAGGGAAGATATTCAAAAAGGGAAGACTTTTCCCTCAAGCTCACCCACCCAGCTGTGGAGCAGAAAGGCCAGACTTGGTACCCAGGACAATCACCCTGGACCCCCTACCCCTCTGACTAGTCTACGTCCCTACTCAGCATGGATGTCCTGTCTCTGTTGCCAGGGTAACCTTCCCAGCCTAGCAGTCACCCCCCCTGGAGCTTGACTCCTGCACCTGACATCATAATCTTCCATGACATCTTAATCAGCTCCCTGGCAACAGCAACAACAGGCACAGCAGCATTAACACTCCCATGAGTCAGCAGGGCCTGGACAGGCCCACCTGCTCCGCCTCTGCTTATTCTGCCTGCCACCCTGACCTTTTGGGGGAGGGGAGGAGTAGCAACCAATGGGGCCTGGTTTGGAATTCCAGCATCTGCTACTGCTATAGATGCAAGTTTTGCAGAAGAATCTCGAGAGACTTCAGCATCTTTCTCTGTAACACACAGGGCTGTGATGATGGCCCAGCAAACACGCTCTACTGCATGAAGTCCTGCTGGAAGAAAGTGGGCACGCCATGCTATCTCCAGGGACTGCAGCATTAATACTCTTTTGCTCTCTGCAGTATGGGTGTCCAACCACACCACAGAACCCCATACAAGGGCCAAGAGGACACACATATGACCTGTTGTGGGTCTAAATTGTGTTCCCCCAAAAGACATGTAAGCATGCCAACCCCTGTTACTGGAAGATGTGCCCTTCTTTAGGAATGAGGTCCCCAGGGGTAAACCATTTAGGATGAGGTCATGGAGGAGAGAAGTTCTTAATCCAGAACGACTGGTGTCCTTCCAAGAAGAAACTTGGACACAGGCACAGAGGATACCATGGAAACAGGCAAGGGCTGGAGTGGTGCAGCCAAGAGCCAGTGGTTTCCAAGGACAGCGGCCACCCCTAAGATCAGGGGAGGAAGAACAGTTGTACACGGTGTCCGAGAGCACAGCCCTGCTTAAGCCTCGGTTTGGATTGTCTGGGAATATAAAAGATCCATTTCTGTTGCTTTAAACTGGCCAGTTTTGGGAACCTGTCCCCATTGTCCTAGGAGTCAGTGATGCTTTTAGCAGTATAGCTTCTGGAGCAAGAGAGCTGGCTTAGCTAGTCAAGTGTTTATCATACAAGCACAAGGACCTGAGTTCCATCCCCAGAACCCATGCGAGAAAGCCAGGTGGGTGGCACACACTTGTTACTGGCACACGCCCTAGCCTCACCTACTTGGTGAACTTCAGGCCAGGGCTAGAACATATCTCAAAGAATAAATGATGGTGCCATAGCAGCCACACCCAAGGTTGTTCTCTGGCATGTGCATAAATGTCATCCAGGTGCACCTGTGCATACACACACACACACACACACGCACGCACGCACACAGGCACGCACACACGCGTGCACATGCAGCTTCAACTCAGAGTTCTTTGTGGCAAGGCTGAGGGCACTCAGCAGGGACACTACCTTGATGAATGAAATTACCTTCTGCAAGTCACCCAGTTCATTTTCCCAGGGACAGGGGACAATGAGGGCTGCCCCAACATTAGAGGTGACTTAGAGATGAAGGGTAAATGGTAGCCTGGCAGGGAAATACACCACAGTTGATGGGATTATGTATTCCGTGGCATAGTTACAAGTACCGACTTTCAGTTCTCACTGGGAGGCCTGATTCTACCATCAGGGCCCGTGTCTAGTAGAAAGTGGAGGTTCCTGTGAAGGGCCCACCCCATGTGTGCTTGGCATGGCTAGGACAGAGACATGCAGGGTGCTCCGGTGGGTGGCCCTTATAGTGTCTTTCAGTCTCTCTTCATTTGTTCCCTGAGACTAAGCAGCTAGTGACTCCAGGGTGCTTCTGTACGGATGTCATGTCTCCTGTCAGCAGCTAATGCTGTCCTTTGCGCCTCTCCATGGACTGCAGCCTCCCAGGCCTGGTATCTCCTCGGCTGGGTGGGATAATGAGGGACCCTAGACATGCTCCAGAAAATAAGGAGGTTCTGGGCTCATTTGTCTCCCATCCTCATGACAGACCTTGCATTAGGATAAAATCTGAATATCACACCAAAGCCACTTTCCATATTTGCCTTTTAAGGAGCCAATGCAATGACAACTTGCCATACAACCTCCACAAGCTCTCTGCCTCTGTTCCTACTACCTCCTGCGCCGCCCCCTACTCAGCCTAGCCTCTCTCTCTCTCTCACTCTTTCAGGCTTACTCCACCCATGTGATCCTTGACCCAGTATCTTCCTGAGGGAAACTTCATGGCCTCTGTCATGAAGCCACCCTCCCAAAAGAATGCACCTGAGCCGGGTGGTGGTGGTGGTGTATGCCTTTAATCCCAGCACTCTGGAGGCAGAGACTTGTGGATCTCTGTTAGTTTGAGGCCAGCCTGGTCTACAGACCAAGTTCCAGAAGAGGCTCCAAAGCTACAGAGAACCCCTGTCTTGAAAAACAAAACACAAAACAACAACAAAAAAGAATGCATCTGGACAGAGCCCAAGGGTGTCAGTCACAGCCAAGCAGCACTGGACCAGTTAGAACAGGAATGTGGCCAGGTGGTAGTGGCTGGTGCACACCTTTAATCCCAGCACTCAGGAAACAGAGGCACAGGGATCTCTATGAGTTCAAGGCTAGCCAGGTCTACAGAGTGAATTCCAGTTCATCCAGGGCTACCCAGAGAACCCCCCCCACAAACACAAAAAACAACAAACTAAAAAAACCCTCAAAATAAAACAAAGAAAAAACCCAGGAATGTAAAGGGGTTCCCTAACCATGTGACTCCCTTGACATTTGTCCTATTACCTACAAGAAGACCGGTACATCTAGTCAGTTTGGAGGGTCCTTGAGAGGTGGGGACGAATTTGGGGTGGAATCCTTTGATGTGCCAGAAAGACTCAGCCCTGAGGCTGCTGCGGCCACCTCACTCCCCTTCTAGAAGGTCCGCTGTCCCCTTAGAACAAACAGCCACGTCCCACAGGTGTCTTCGGTGCCAGGCCGTACACAACTCTTCCCAAGCCTTCTCTAGCTTATACCTCACAGGGGTAGAGGGTGGGACAACTCATATCTCTGCCTTGTCAGAAGAGGAAACACACAGAGAAAGAGATTGGCAACATTCCTCGAGTCACGGTGTACAGGGGATGTACTTAAGCATCTGAAGCTCTTCATTGAGCATCTACCGTGTGCCGCGTGGGGAGACAGCCTCAGCCAAGAGGAGCTTCCCAGGGAGCTGAAGCGCCAAGAAGAGTGATAATTAATAGCCATCCAATGTCAGCAGCAGCCATGAAAATAAAGCAGGTGCAGGAGGTTGCTAGGGTGGGCATCTGCGTTCTAGAAGAAGAGGGAAGCCTTCTTGGAGAAGTAACACTGAAGAGCAGAGACCCCAAAGGAAGCGAGGAAACTGGAGGGTATCTGAGGCAGTGGGATTTCTGAGGAACAGCTCATGGGTGATCTTAGACCAGGAAGGAGACCCTGTGCTCTTGAGTCGAGGGGTGGGGGAGAATCATGCATGATAGTGGCAATGGAGGAAGAGGGGAGGGTGTGTCACAGAGGTGAGGATTGGGGATGAGGAAAACTTTTTGGAGGGATTGTGCACACAGGGCCAATACAGCGCATGGGCAGGACAGGCCAACAGGATAGGTGTTGCCTCAGAGATGGGTTGGTTTGGAGCAGCAGGTGGGGAGAGAACATGCCCATCTTACCTCAGTTTACCTCCCTGGATCCAGGAGCAGTACCTGGCTCCCGTTGATACAAAGGTACCTGGCGAACCCCATGTGACTGTTCTCAGAAGGAACTGGGGGGTCTCCTTTCTGCATCCCAGCATCAGTTTGTCTCCTGGGCTTGACCCTGGCTGCAGTTGGGAAGCTCAACAGTTTTCTCAGAGGACACAAAGCCTAAAGGGTGGGGGGCAGGATTTGAACCCACTGAGCAAAGTCCATGGAATCCTCTGCATTCTGAAGGTGGCTTCTTCACTCTCTTCTTCTCTAACCCCCTTTCCCTCCTTTCTCCTCTCATTGCCCCCCTCCCCCAAGCCAACATCTCACTGAGGGCCTCCCTTACCTGGCAATCATACTCTAGGCCTGGCTCCGGTTACTGAAAGCCCTGGGGGTCTGTTTAAACAAGTGTGTCTGAGCAGGAAAATCAAACAGACAGGGACCCTTTGGGGCCACCTCGGGACCACCCCAGGGACTACCGCCTGAACCCAATAAGGCTGGATCTACTTTCACTTAATTGGACTGTGGCCAGGGGTTCACCATTTGATCAGATTGGAGTCTCAGCAGGGATGGGCTGTGTCCTGGTCAGGTAGGGATATTCCTGTAGTCCTGGCAGGACAGAGAAGATAAAGGGGGCTGTGGTGCCCCAAAAGGGAGGGGCTCTGCTGGATCCTGCTTCTTGCTGTCTTGGGAACACCAGGGATGGAAGCTTCTGTGATAGCAGCGCCCCTCTAGAAATGTCCCAGGCCCCACCAGGTCCCGGATTCTCTGGTTTACCCACCAATCCCCACTGTCTGTTTTTAAATACACAGAGAAAAAAGGCCTGGGAACCACGTCCGGAATTAGTGGCCAGTGTGACAGGGACAGCTACTGGGCCTATACGAAAGGCACAGTCTAACCACCAGGGCTTTCTTCTCTCTGTTGTTAGATGTAAGAACCTAGATTCAAGTTCACAGACAGGAGCAAGAAGCCTAGGAGCAAGAAGCCTAGCTTCATCATTATCTTCAAAACAGCATTCAAGAAATATTTGTGACCCAGTGTAGTGGCACACACCTTTAATCCTAGCCCTTGGGAGGAAGAAGGAGACAGATCTCTGTGAGTTTGAGACTAGCCTAGTCTACATAGTATGTTCCAGGACAGCCAGATCCAAGACAACCAGAGCTATATAATGAGACCCTATCTCCAGAAAGAAAAAAAATAGCTAAAAAGAAAAAAAGAAATATTATGGGAGCTGGAGAGATGTATCCGTGGTTAGGAGCACTTCTTGTTCTTGCAGAAGACTCAAGATCAATTCCCAGTACCCACATGGCTATTCACAACCATCCATAACTCCAGTGCCAGGGTATTGATGGTTTTGTCTGACCTCTTCCGGCACCACACACACACACATGGTGCACAGACATACGTGCAGGCAGAACACTCAAACACATAAAAAAGTTTTAAAAATTAAAAAGAAAAGCTGGACACTTGGGGTGTAGCTCAGTGGGTCAAGTGCTTGCCTAGGATGCAGGGAGGTCCGGGTTCCATCTCCTCAATGCATAAACCTCGAGCGGTGGTGCACAGTCATCTGTATCCCAGCATTTGGGATGTGGAAGCGGGAGGATCAGGATTTCAAGGTCCCAGCACCTCAGCTACGTGGTGAGTTAAAGGGCAGTCTGGAATACATGAAATCCTGTCTCATAGGAGTGTGTGTGTGTGTGTGTGTGTCTGTGTGTGTGTGATATATGACTTGACATGGTTCAGCACACATATTCACCCACTGAAGGGAATAAGGCAGAAACATTTTAGGGTTTGAGGCCAGCCTGGGGATCCCAAACAAAATAAAAATATTGATTTACATTTAGATGGACTGGTTCCCACCCAAATGCAGTTGGCCTATGGTAAGTGTTTTAGCCCAGGGCATTGCTCCAGTGCCCAGGTGGTGTGAAGGTTGTAACTTCTTGGTAGTCATCCGCTACGCCTCTCTGGTATGAAGGTCTGTATTGGTCTGTTCATTCAGGCATGTTGGGGAGTGGGCTGTTCTTTTACTGGCTACCTGACATAGACAAGAACATTCTTCACCAGAAAACTAGACCCCCAGGCTTATTGGCCAGTGCAGGCAAAGGTGTCGTCAAAGTGGAGTGTCTGCCTGCAGTGATGAACTCAAAACCCCTGCGGTACTGGGAATCTTCTCCCAGTGTTTTGTTTTGAAGTTCCATTGATACATGAAATATTTAACTTTTTCCCCAGTGTGTGAAGTAGGGATAAAAATAGTTACTATTGAAAATGAACTAGTTAAAACATGTCAATAGTATTGGCAATGGTGGTAGCTATTCTTTGCTTGGTTTTGTTTGCTAGTTGTTTTTGAAATAGGATGCCATGTTTCCCAAGCTGGCCTTGAGCTCTCTCTCGACCTTCCTGCCTAATCCTCCAAGTGGGCTTCTTCATACAGGCATGGAGAAAAAAGACCTATCACGCTGATGCAACTGGGCTACTGCAGTCGTGACTTTGAGGCTGACCTTGGGGCAGAATCCGAAACTCTGGGACCTAGGATGGGCGGGACTCTACCGGGACTCAGGTTCCCACCTTGAGTGTCCATCAGGATCAGCCAGACTAGGGAAGCCCCACCTGCTCCTCTCTTTCCCAAACAGCGCACTTTTGGCAGGGGTGCGGGGGTGCGGAGAACAACTTAACCGTGGCTAACTGTGGCTGTTGAAACTTCCACAGAGCCTCCCTCCCCACGTGTGTGTCTCGGCAGAGCTGGAAGGAGAACAGCTGAGTCGCCGGTGGAGGGCAGCCGCCCTGGGACTCTCGGGACTCTGGTCGCCGATTCTGGCACGACTGGATGCTGGAATCCTGCTTCAACTTCAGTATCACCTGGCTTCCCATCTGAAAAATGGTGCTGGCCTCTGAGGGAATCTTCTGTAGAAATACACAAGAAAGCACCCAGCTGGTAGTGGGTGCTAGGTGGAAGCGGATCCCTGCCACCCTCAGTTCAAAGAATCCAATTCCGTCCACTGCTCAGCCTCTTAGGCGCTCTGAATCCGCTAGGGTCAGCTCTTCAGGGTACCGCTCACCTTTCTGGCTGCGCTGAAATCCTCCCTGCCTCTTAGCTGCCACGGAACAACCTGGCTTAGAGAGACCCAGGTTTCTTGAGCTTTACCGAATTGAGGTGAGCACAGGATGAGGAGTGGGGGGATCAGACGCATTTTGACAGGTTCTGCCTTTATGGCTTGGAGACCTGGGAAAATTGTTGTTTGGGCCTGGGTTTCACTGTCCATGGAAAATGGGAGCTGAGCTAAATTTCTAGTGAGCCCTCCCTGCCCACCCCATCCCCGACCTAAAGAGAAGCCTGGGCAGGATGGCCACTGAGCATTCCCATCTCTCTCGCAATCTCTTCACTTGACCGAGACCACTTTTGTAGCTGGTTGATGGGCTCACCTGGGAAAAAGCAAAAGTCACAAAACACTTCCTCCACCTTCCTGAGATGACAGGAACTAAATTACCCTTTTCTCAGAGCCACCTCAAGTTAAGGGTCAGGGTGGTGCTGCTCTGGAAGAAATGGTGAACAGGGCCTTCCACGAGTAGGTCAAGGGACTACTCACCCACAGCATCTTGCAGACCGTGGCTCAATTTTCTGCCTCCCGATCTTCCCTACTCATTCACTATCCATTTTCTGACTGTTCACGGACTACCTACCACATTGGGAGGCTTTCAGCCACAGTCTCCACTGCTTGACCCAGGAAGGCTCTGAGGAGGTATGAAAAACCCTTCCCTTGGTCCAAGGATGACAAAGGCCCCAGGAGAGCCATGCATAGTGCATGTGAGGTGGCTTTCTTTCCTGGACCCAATGGGTAAGATGCCAGAGGCTAGAAGCTGTCAGCAGGAGAGTGTGGCCCAAAGGGAACAGCTATAATTGGATCCTAGTGCCTGTCTTGGGCATGAGCCATCAGCCTCTCCTGAAAGGCACACTGCCTACTGTCTTTTCTGGTCACCCTTGCCACCTTCCAAATGTTCTACAGTCACCAGCGATTATTTTAGCCAGAGCTTCTGAGGCAGTGGGGTCATGTACTGGCCTGCTAGAAGGAACTTCCCGGGCCTAGCATGGCCCTTGCCACCTTTCTCAGTCTCCAGGAGAATCCTACCGGAACGCGCATATGTGGCCCCTGATTCAGTAGTGGAAATGGAGGTTCAGAGTCTGGAAAAATCACTAGCTGGAAGCCAACAGGGGAGAAGCAGAATGTATGAGAGATCCAAAGAGAGGGCACTCTTTGCCTGTCCTACTGTTCTTTCAGAAGTCACCAGCTTCCTCCAGAAAGAACTAGCTGGAGTCAAATTAGCTTCTTGAGCATGTGAAGGGTATGATTCAGACTAAATCACTGGGGGAGAGCAGAATGCAAGAGGTTCAGAGAAAGCAAGAGAGAAGCTGGAGAAAAAGGGAACCAACAGCCAGGGGAGATAAGGGAAGTCAGACTTGAAGGCTGGGTCTCCACAGGGGGCCATACTACCAGCTCAGAGGCCCCCCAGAGTCCTAGAGGCAGATTCTCAGGGTCAGGCAGAGACAGGAAGGACTATCAAACCCCTTGGGGCCTACTGGGCAGAAAGTGGGAAGAAAGCGGGGTTCACCTGCCCCCTGCTCATTTCAGTGAGTGCTGAAGTCCCACTCTGCCTAGTCCTATAGACTGACATGGGGAGGCTGGTATCCCACCTGCTGTGGTGGTCCACCCCTGGGTGACACAGCCTCCCTGGCCTCTTCTACCCTAGTTCTAAACCCCTCAGCATCCCCACTTGCCTTCCAATTCACTCAGCTCAATTCTCTCAAGCTCTGGATGCTGCTCACAGGCTGGCCCTGAGCACCTCCCCGTTTTCTCTGCATTTTTAAACAAAGGACTTATCATTGATTTTTAATGTGTTCATTTTAGATATTTTTAATGTGAATTCTTTGCTTGCATGTGTGTAACTGCACACTGTGTGTGTATGGTGCCTGAGGAGGGCAGATGAATGTGATGGATTTCCCTCAACCTGGAGTTACTATGGGTTGTGAATTGCCTGTGGTGCTGGGAACGAACCCTAAGACCTCTCTGCAAGGTCAACCAGGTTTCTTAAAAGCTAAGCTGCCTCTTCAGGCTCTCATTGATGTCTTTTGTCAGAGTTCTGAAGAACAAGAGCCGCTCCCTGCTTGTCCTTTGTGCCTGTCTCTGCCCACCTTCAAGCTGACGAACCAAATCTTAGAAAACAAACAAACAAACAAGACCTGTAACCTAGGCCTGTTTTCTTTCCAAACAGACCCAAGAAAGAGCCTGAGCATTTAAGAGATACTTGAGGAACCTCAACAGTGTCCTGGACTTCTTATGAGGGAGGCAGAGAGAAGGTTAGTAATTGAAGGATAAAATATCTTCCCTCCCCATCTGGGCGGGACTTGGAGGGCGGACCCATCCTGTACGGCAGCGGCACCCCATCAATGCAGTTTTGGAGGGTCCCAAGTGAGGCTGTTCCTCGTAATGAAAAAGGCAAGGTGGGGGTTTGAGTGGTTCGGAGCTCTCAGCAATCCCACCGCTAGCTGTGTGACCCTTAGTTAGGCGCTTTTCCTCTCTGATACTCCCTTTTCAGCCCTGGCCAGGGAACATATATTTCCGAAGTCCCAGAGCAGAAAGAATTAAGTTAGCTAAAGTTTTCGAAACTTCTAGCCAGAAGTCTGACACCAGGTTTCTCCTAGCCCCTCCAACCCGTACCCCCGCGGCCAGAGGCAAGAGGCGAGAGAGGCGCTTAGTTGGCGGCGGGCAGAGCGAGAGGAATCCAGGGTAGTCTTTCCTGAACCGCGGTGGGCCAAGCTCGGGTGGAGGACCATGGTCCGGGCCCCTGGAGCCTCAGGGTCTGCCTGACATCTCCAGGCTTAAATAACCGTGCGCCTTTGTTATTCGTAGGCAGCAAAGTGGTTCGTTACGCCTGATTGGTCTAATTGCTTTGAAATGAGATATATTATCTATAATTATAGAGTCCTGGTAGGAGCCGGCAGGCCTCCGCTTTCATCTTCCCCAAGTGCGCCCTCAAGTCCCGATCGCATTAATTTGCGCCATTTGAAGAGGGAGCTCCCTCTTCCGCGGATCCTGGCCCCTCACCCCTCCCGAACTTAAAGACTCAAGAAAGCGGGGCCCCAGAAAGAGGGATCCAGAGCAAGTGGGGGATGGGCGGGAAGGGACAAGAAGTCGCAGACTCTAGCAGCTAGTTCTTGGGTGAATCCGCAGGACTGGCGCCCTTCCTTTGAAGAAGTTGAGGAGTTCGCAAGAAAGGAAAAAAAACCACCTTCCTTCCAGGAAGAGTTCCTTCAACGGCACTAGTTCGAGCGCTAAGGACTGCATCAGTTCGACCAAGATCCTTGGAAAGCCGAAGCATTTTTATTTTATATCTTTCACTTCTGCACCTCCTGGAGCTGAAGATTTTTCTAGTTCTAAACTCTGGGGCTTGTCCTTAGAAAGCTTTGAAATCTTCCCGGAACGAGTGAATCCCAGGCAATTTCTCAAACATGACTCCTAGCCCCTCACTCAAAGGCGACAGAGACTCGGCGATGGCAGGGAAGGAAGGTCCTCTCAGGAGGTTAGAAGATCCCAGAACGAGGCTTTCTGTCCAACCATCAGACCCCACCCCCACCCAGAAACAAAATACCTCTTCTCTCTTCGCTGCCCTCCTGGCGATTGGTGAATCCCCACAAAAATAAAGCGTTCCGGGTAATCGGTTTTCAGAGCACATCCATTCTATTAAAGAAGACTGTTTGGAGCTACCTAATTGCTGTCGGATTCCACTGAGTCGCACATTTAAAAAAATGCATGCGGGGTTCCTAGGCAGAGGCCACAAAATGCACTGGGAAAGCGGATGGAATGGGGGTGACAACGAACGCATTACTGAAGGGCTAGCTTTCAGGTTCCTCCAAGTGGAGGAAGAGACTCAGGTGGTTAACAGCTACCTTTAAATTTTAGTCCCTCTACAAGTTGATTTTGTGACCACGGGGAAGAGGCTATCTAGGAACCACATCGCACCCGTACCTCAGCCGACCTAAACATGCATTTTGGGCTGCGGGGTAAACGCCACCAATCAGTGTAGCGGCCCAGACACTGGACGCAGGACTTTAGAATCTCAACCGGCAAAGGCATTTTTTTCAGAAGCATGAGTGCATTAGGGTTCAGGAGACGAAGGGAGGCCGAGCGAGGGGGAGGGGAGGAGAGCCCAGAGTAGGCGAGGCTGCTCGCAGAGAGCGGGTCTTCGAGTTTTATCTGCCGCGAGCCAGCCCTGCCCTTGCCAGGCATGAATTACGGTCGGTTTTCTTCGCTGCCTACAACGGTCGCGCCTAGGCAGCAGCTTCTGGGGTTAGCGCTGCCGTGAGATAACAGACTGTCTGTCTGCTCGCTGCACCCACAAGCCGGGAAATCCGCAAAGGCCAGACAAAAAATGAGTTCGGAGGTTGCCGGCTCTCATAGATTCCAAACGAATGCCTTTCTTTCTTCAGGACTAAGCCACACGCCTAGGAACAGGCTTTTAATTTAGTTTCTCCTACTCCTTTCTCAGATTCAGTGGTGGTGGTGGGGGCATGGGACACTTTTCCTTCGTAGCTGGCACAGCTCAGCAGGGGTCCTGCGCTAGTTCAACCAGCCTGAGTCCGGTTCCCTGCGCTCTGCAGAAGCGCTCTTCTAGCCCTGCAACGTTTGCAACCTGCCAGTCCTTGCGGGCCGGATCACCGCAGACCCGAACGCACACTGAACCCAAAAAGAAGAGACTGGAGTATGAGACACACTCCAAAAGCCCAGGGGCCGAATTCAGGGCTCAGGACTGAGGGGCAGGCAGTTTGCTCCCTGGAGGCAAGGGCGCGACTTCAAGGGCCCCTGTGCCGGCTGCAGCCTTTGATCCGGCCGCCGCTGGCGCCTAAAAACAACATCCTCGTCTGCCTATTAGGCGCGCTGAGGGATCGTGACAGATTGTTTATCCCCGCAATTAGCGATGCAGCCCTTCTCAGGCCGCCCCCCTCCCCAGCCTAAGGCTAGGCCTCTGCTTCGACTTCGGCACACGCCGAGAGTTCCGTTGGAGCCCCCAGAATGCCCTGGGGCCCCACTCTTGGAGTTCGAGGCCTTCTTGACCCTAAAGCAGAAATTCAGACTCAGGGCCCGTCCACGAGTCCCTGATGTTGTCTACGCAATCGGTGTAAGGTGTTTTAATCGATGTGCATTTTCCCAGGGAGCAGGTTTTAGCTACATTGGATTGACTCTCCGATCTCCCCCTTGGAGAGAATCATTTGAGTTGGGGACAGCGGCGGAACAACTTGAAAACCCCTACTTTTGACAAACACTTCTGGTATTAAAAACGCTGATCTAAAAAAAAGGCACATAGGGGGTTTATTTCCGCTTCTGTTTTAACAGGAGTGCAGAGTGAAAATCGGCTATAGCTGCTGAACGAGTGGATCCAGCAACGTCTTAGTTCTTCAGCTACAGAAGTTCGCCGTCCCCTCTAGGCTTCGAGCTAGACGTTCGGCCTACATTCTTGCTTAGCTTTCGTTTGCTGGGCTTTAAAATAGGGTGGCATGGCTTCTATTTCTCATACACACAGGACGAACCTTAGTGGACCCAGAACATCGGGCGTCCACCTGGGCCTAAATGAGCTTGTGTTCCAAGATCTGCACAGAGCCTGCTCAGCAGACTCAGATGCCTAAGAAATCCGGACATTTCCCAGAAGCGAGTATTCCCGAACCCGCCCCGAGGCCTTGCTATTTCTCCAGGCCCTGTGGGCAGATGCGAGGCTCCGATCTCTCTGGCGTCCGCAACCCGACCCCTCCCTCTAGACCCCGGACGCCGTCTGGGTAATAAAGTAATTCATTTTCCTTAATCTGGTCGCCCCTAATCTACAGCTTTTTATTGCGCCCAGTTAAAAGGCCAGGGAATTCGCTATCCCTCCGTGCTCGGGTAATTACCCCTAAATGGCCACGGCAGCCCCTTGTGTTTCCTGGAGATTAGAGCCCCGCAGTCATCAATGCCCAGTCCCGATGAGCCGCCAATCACCTCCTCCAACTCCCCCGGAGCCGCGGGCCTGGGCCCCGGGACAAGAGACCATAAAAGAAAAGTGCCCCCCCCTTCCGCGCCCCGCGTCCGAACCCAGTTTACATAGATCTTCTGTGCCCCCCTCAACAACTTTCCTCCTTTTTCTATCAGCTAAAATAAAACCACGTTTCCTTCGAAATTCGGTAAACAAAAGTTTTTAAGCCTCGCACCAAAGTTATGCTGCCCAGAACTGCTTTCTTTCTCCTGCCCCTTCTTCACTCGGGCCTCTACTCTCCACCAACATTGGCCCAGCGTTAGTAAAGTGTTCTGGTTTTGAGGACTTAAGGACTCATTGTCGGAGGTCACGTTGAGGCCCGGTCGGTGTTTTGTTTTGTTGTTGTTTCCAATTCTCCACCCAAGGGTTCCATGGGCTCCTTTGGTCAGCAGTTCTCTGGTAGAGGGGTAACTTTCCTGAAAAAAAGTCGGGGGGTACATGTTTGTATGAAAACCAAACGCATTCCCAGATTATGTTACAGGTTCTTGCACCCACAGAACAAGGCCTAGGCTTCCTTTGACAAACTTGTTCGGCCTTTAGAAACAAAGGCCCACTTTGACCCCTAGATAAACTTTTTAAGATTGAAAGACACAGATACTTAGTGTTTTTTTTTTAAAGACATTAGTATTATCCCTTTCTACTATGACAAATAGCTATGATCAACCAAAACAAATATAAAAAGAATTTGTACGTGAACTGAAGTAAAATCTTTGTGGTAGAAAATGGGGGTCGAGGACGGAAGGGGGCCAGTAATAAATAGCAAGGGACCTAGAGAGAAACGGTAGAGGAAAGAAAGTAGGCTATGGAGGGAAAGGAAAAAGTGGGTACGGGACGGTGGAGGACGACCAGGGCAGAAGAGAAGGGCTAATAAAGGAACGCTCCTCTGGAACTCGATAGGGTCCACGACTTAGGGGGACCCAGCCGGACAGATGCCCACTGGGCTAAGTCGGGCTGAAAGGCTCCCCAGGTACCTACGGCTCTGTTCTGCCCAGAGCACCCCCAGCCCGGGCGCGCCTTGGGACAGGAGCGCGGCCCAATGGTTCTCTCCGGGCCCGCCCCCTCGCGCTCTGATTGGCCGCTACCGCGCTGGCCTTGCCTTATTAACAAGTTCTCAGGGGAGCCGCGGCGGACCCGGAGCCGGCGAGTGAGCCCGGGAACTCGGCCTGTGCGGCGCAGGGATCCAGGCCCAGCTCGCCCGAGCTGGCCTTTAGGGGAGCCGCCGGAGGCTCGCACGGGAGGATCGGCCGGGGCCAGGGTCCCGGGAGCTCGCAGAAGCCGGCCGCGCTCCCAGCCACCCTGAAACCCATGCTCCAGGGCGGGCCCGAGCTGCGGCTGGAGTGGGGGTCCGGCTCTGCATGGCCCCGGCTGCTGCTATGACTTCCTTGCCACTCGGTGTCAAAGTGGAGGACTCCGCCTTCGGCAAACCTGCAGGGGGAGGCGCTGGTCAAGCCCCCAGCGCTGCTGCGGCCACGGCGAACACCATGGGCACAGATGAGGAGGGGGCTAAGCCCAAAGTGCCCGCTTCTCTCCTACCCTTCAGCGTGGAGGCCCTCATGGCTGATCACAGGAAGCCGGGGGCCAAGGAGAGCGTCCTTGTGGCCTCCGAGGGGGCTCAGGCAGCGGGTGGCTCCTTGCAGCACTTGGGGACCCGACCCGGGTCTCTGGGCGCCCCGGATGCGCCCTCTTCGCCTCGACCTCTCGGCCATTTCTCAGTCGGGGGACTCCTCAAGTTGCCAGAAGATGCTCTGGTGAAGGCCGAGAGCCCCGAGAAGCCAGACCGAACCCCGTGGATGCAGAGTCCCCGCTTCTCCCCGCCCCCAGCCAGTAAGTAACCAGCCCAGAATGGAGAGCGAAGGGGTCAGGAGGGGGTGTGAGGCCCGAGGGCGCCAGGCCGCGCGCCGGCGCCGGCTTGTCTCGGGCGTCGGCGTACCTGCATCTGGGTACCTGGAGGCCGTGCAGAGGTTGCGTTGGTGGGGAGGAGGCCTTTTGAACCTCTTCCCACTCCCACCCAGGAAGAGGGATAGAGGCCTGGAGCTGGCAAACCTCTCAGTCTGTTTTCGCGGGCTCCTTGCCCTGACGCAGTGCCGCTGAGCTTGTCAGTTCATTTGTAGCGCGCGGGTGTCTGCACACCCTCTTATCCTCCCTGTACTTAGGACGCCGAGGGTTCCCTGCTCCTCCACCTGACTCTAAACTCAGTTACTTTACACCGACTTAGATGGGCCCAGCGGTCAGTACATTTTCTCTCTGCGGAGTTTCACTTTCTGGTAGTAGAGGCCGAAAACCCCGTCTCTCCGGACCATTAAAGAACCTCTCCAGGGGTTCCGGAGCTCTGCAAAATTCCTCCCCCACCCATCAAGTTCTAAGCATTTACTTGGTGTTCAGGACGGGTGGATGATTCAGTAAGAGGGGTCGGTCGTGGACAAGCGGAGGGGGCGGGGCAAGACAGCCAAAGCGGCTCCCCATTAATCGCTTTGCTAGCTCCCGAACGCGTTGGACCAGGCTTTCAAAGCCGACCCAGCAGCCAGCTGCGTGTTTCGGGATAGTCCTAAATCCTCTCGGCCCTCAGGCGTCTTTCCCTTACGAACCCGCTCGAAGATATTTCAGGAGTACGGGAAATTCCCAAGTTTTCCTCGTTTCCTCCGATTATTTCGCACCACATAATAGCATTGCAAATTCAATGGCGTGATACTGAGGAACGATTTTTATCTGGAGATTAAACGTCTTTGAAAAGACAGCCCCTCCCTGGGCCTAATGGTTGGCGAAGGTGGCCCAGAGCTGGGCTATTGCTGCTGACGAAAGTGACATTTCCCTATGAACCCTCCTTTATCTGGAGTGCCCTGGCGGAAAACGAGTCTGGGGCCAACTTCTTTCCGGACTTGCCGTAGCCTAAGCTGGGGAAGAAGGGGGATGTTAAATGGAAATTTCGTTTGACTCATATCCTAGTGGTCTGAGGGCCCAAAGGGTTATTATTTTTTAAGCGCCAAGAAATGCATAGTTGGGCAAAACCCGCATGGTGAGATGTGCTCAATTTCAATTCGTTTTTTTAAAGAAGCTGCTGCTGCAGTGGCAAAGTCTCCTCCTGGAGACTTAGGAATTTGATTTAGAACTTCAGCCTCTAGGATCCCAAGCCAAGGCAATCTCTAAGTGGGCTGTGTGTGTGTGTGTGTGTTTTGTTGTCGGGGAGGGGATTTGTTGAGGTTTGTTTTATCCTGCAACAACAGTGTTGTCGGGCATAGCAGGGGTGATGGAGGATTGAGACCCAGTCTCCTCACTAGGCCTGCCCTCCAAACAGTGGTAGCACTCTAAGATTTAACTTTTACTGGGAAAGCTGAAAAAAAAAAGACAAGTGGGCATCACCAGTTTCTTGAAAGTAAGCAATGTTGGAGAGTCTATCACACACACACACACACACACACACACACACACACACAAAATGCTTGGGGTGGTCTTAGAACCCAGACAGAGTGTTTAGGAGAGACTGCAGGGAAAACTGGGAGGATCACATCTAGATAAACAGGAGTGTGTGTGTGTGTGTGTGTATGTGTGTTAGAATCCTTGCAGTGTGACCTCTTGTCTGGCTTTCTTCTTTTGATTGTTTCTAGAGCCCAGGAGAAGCATTGTTTGACAGAAAGTGTGGAATTTCAAGATCCATTCTTTGCAGGGGTCTAGCCCCAGTGCATTACACTTGGTGGGCACAAATATGTATATGCCTAAGGTATAAAGACCAGTATGACCTGGGCTGGCCAAAGGGCCTCTAGATCAAATGTTTCATGCCTCCCCTTAGCATTCATCTTCCCTCTGTGCAGTGGCCCAGAAGAGGCCCCGGGTGGTCAAGGCCTGACTTTAAGGTAGGTTGGCACTGTTTCTGCCCAACTGTGTTCTAGCATTGGACATGGCTAGATTTCATCTGGAATCTTAGTAGGCAAGAACTTCTGCCCTACGGGTTGGGTTCATGCAGATGGAGAAAATATTTTTCAAGTGCCCCATAGTACCCAGCTTAGAGGTTGCTTGGAATGGCTTCTGTTCCTTAGTAATACACTCTTAATTCCTTGCCTTTTTCCTCTCCCGGCCCCCTAGGGAGACTGAGTCCCCCGGCCTGCACCCTGCGCAAGCACAAGACCAACCGCAAGCCGAGGACGCCCTTCACCACCGCGCAGCTACTGGCTCTGGAGCGCAAGTTCCGCCAGAAGCAGTATCTGTCCATCGCCGAGCGCGCCGAGTTCTCCAGTTCTCTCAGCCTCACCGAGACGCAGGTGAAGATCTGGTTCCAGAACCGCCGCGCCAAGGCCAAGAGACTGCAGGAGGCTGAGCTGGAGAAGCTGAAGATGGCCGCGAAGCCCATGCTGCCGCCTGCAGCCTTCGGCCTCTCCTTCCCTCTCGGCGGCCCTGCAGCGGTAGCCGCGGCCGCGGGCGCCTCGCTCTACAGCGCCTCTGGCCCTTTCCAGCGCGCTGCCCTGCCCGTGGCGCCCGTGGGACTCTACACGGCCCATGTAGGCTACAGCATGTACCACCTGACATAGGAGGGTCCAGAGGCACCTCTCTGTGTTGCCACTAGCCCCCTCTCCCCCTCCCCCCATGCCACCTCTTCTTGCAGCTGGAGTCCTTCCTTGGAATCTCCGCTGCCCAACACCTTCTGGTTCCTTCTCTTAAAACCCCTGCTACAGTTCCTCCAATTCCTTCCTACAGTTTCTCCAAGTCTGATCGCATCTGGGGGGAAAAGTGGCTGGAAGGGTCTGGATTCTTTGAGAGAATCTAGATTTACACCCGCGAGTTATAGATGTGGAAATTAAGGGCACAGAGGCCAAGAGATTTATCCGTGGTCCCCAGCAGAATTGAGGTTGAAGGAGACTAGAGGCCAAAAGGACTAGAGGCCATGACTCCTGTTGCTTCCCGGTCCTGGAACCAGGCAGGACTTGCGCAAAAAAAAAATGCTGTTTGGTGCTTCGGGAAATGAACACAGTCCTATAGAAAGCAAGGAGCCCAGCTCCTTCTACTATCAAACTCCAAGAGCTTTAGCAGCAAAGCGTTGCTCTGAGCGGGCAGGGCACTTGCTGGTGCTTTACAAAGGTAGGTTGAAGAGAATTCCCAGGACCAGGAAAAAAAAGTAAAAAAATCTGTTTCTATTTAACAGTACATTTTCGTGGCTCTCAAACATCCCTTTTGAAGGGATCATGTGTACTATGTAATATACTGTATATTTGAAATTTTATTATCATTTATATTATAGCTATATTTGTTAAATAAATTAATTTTAAGCTACAAGCTATGAAGTCTGCGGGTTGAGTTGTGTTTTTCTGTTTGTTCTTTCTCTTCACATACATAATTGCTTTCCAGTTTGGCAGTTTTACATTAGCAACTTTCAAAGGCGACAGGAAGATGTACAGGAATCATTTTTTGGGGGGTGTACACAGGAGAGATTTTCATTAACACAGTCAAATGGAGAATTGGAGCAATTACCTAGGATAATTAGGCTCAATTTTCCAATTCACTCTAAGCTGAAATCGACACTTGCTCTTTCCACCCATAACTGATTTTTTTCCTCCTCCCCTTTTAAACTGTCTATGAAAACAAAGTGGCTTGGCCCAAATGGTTTGATGACTGTCAACAGCTAATCCAGACTACTCCTGTCCCCTCAAACCTGTTTTCCTACTGAAGGGGTGTGTGTGTATGTGTGTGTGTCTCTAAACCACCAGTGTAGATAGAATGTGTGGAGTTTTATTTTGAACTGCCTAAAGAGCTTTGCACAGCTAGCCCAGCCTCTGTTAACACACAAATAGGCAGCCACACTGAAGAGTACAGAAAACCCAGGGCTACCCTCTCTCTGCCCTGCTCTCCTGCCCTCTTAAAACTGACTATCTTTTATGTAGTCAAGTTCAGGCTTTCAAGAAAAATACATTTGAATAAGTGCAAGTTTAATCTGGGGAAAATTCTGCAAGGATGTGAAAGAGAAAATGACCTCTTGGTAAATCAAGCCTATTATGTCCCCCTTCTCGTTCTCTAATGTAGTGACCACCCCTTAAGTCTCACCGAATCTAGGTACTCCCCTCCACCAATCTGGTGGGAGCTTGAATATCCAAACTCCATGAAAGAAGGCCCTGGGCAACCTGAGTCCAGAGATGTCAGAAGGGGGAGCACAGCCCCCTAGTATCTGATGTTGGACTTGGGAGATGGGCATATCTATCTGCACAGTTAAAAAGTAGACACTGCTTCTGGTCCCAAGGCTCATATTGGCCTGGGAATTCCATGAGAGACTAAGAAGGCGAGTGGGGCTTTTGGGATGGTTCTGGCTCCAAGGTACTGGCTCCAAGATACTCCAGAGGTACCTTGGCCTTGGGGCCTCCAGCCTGTTGTAGCTGGAGTTAAAATTCTATATCTGTCATACACCCCTTCCTAAAAGAAGGACAAACGTCTCAAGCTTTGTCAGAGATCTTGGTTCTACTACTGGGACAATCTGGAAGACTCTGGAAAGTGACTTTCAGTCTCTGGGCCTCTAGAAGAAAATCCAGGACCTGGGTCGTGATGGGACAACTACGTCTACAAGGTTGGGATCCAGAACACTACGTGCCCTCTAGAGGCTTGGAAGCTAAGGTGTCCCTCTGCTTGTTGTTGTCAGTCACCTAAGTTAAGCAGTCTAGGGAGAGCGAACAGTACACCCGCAAACATCCTGACTCCTACGTCGAATCTCCTGGGTTCTTTCCTAGAAAGCTACTGGAGATGGCTAGGTAAAGAGAGGTACAGTCTGTCTCCGGTGGGCCGAGGTGGCTGAGTGGTAGGGAGCCTAAGGGCCTGTGTAACCTTTTCTAGCCAAGGTCATGCCATCTTGCTGTGCCTTGGCTCTCTCACTAGTGAAAAGGTCCTGGTATCATCTTCCTCACTATTAGAAATTGGGGAAGTGTTAACCCGCCTGGCGCTGAGGACGCGGAAGATTCCCCTAGAGCCTGCGATTTCAGCAACTGCTGCCTTCAAGGCGCAGAGTCATTTCCCTCACTCAGAATAGAGGAATGGCGGGACAGGATCCTGTGTCTCCTCCGGCCCAAGCTCCTGAGCTTCCTGGCTCCTCTGAGTTTAGCAATTTAGGGTCGAGGCAAATTTAGAGCAACATAATTGCCGTAATGAGCAACGGTTCGCGTTCTGCAGACGCACCATGGCTCCAGCAAGGCGGTAGCTGCAGGCAAGGCGGGCGGGTGCGCCTCCTTTCCCCCTCCCGAGCCTCCCAAGGACCCCCATCCGCAAGCAGCAAGCATCGTGGCCTTTGGAAACAGTCTTGGGCCGGGATTTCCTTCCACTATTGCCTCCGTTCATTTTTTCCCTATTTTTATTTCTTTGCAGTTAGTCCTTTCTTTCATCACCTTTCTCATTTCCTAATTCTCCTTCTAGACGGCTGTGTACACAGAAAGTGCTCAGTAGATGTTTGCCGTCTCTGAGCAACCCACTGGATTGGCGTCCAGTTTTTGGAGCGGCTTTAAATCCAGTGCAGCAGAAATTTGCGGCCGGGAGATGGATACCGCTTCTCACTGTCGGGCCTGGGGCTGAGTTCCTTGTCTATTCGAGAGTGACGTCTGTAGCGGGTCCTTGCCTCGGTTCTTTACCGATCCATTTCCTGATCTAGCTAAGGAGTGGTCTCGATCGCGGAGAGTGGGGGTCACCATCTAGGGCACTGGCAGGCTGTGGTAGAGGAGCCTGTTCTTGGAACCTACTGTGTTGGGCGTGTTACCGTGAGCGCTGGCGGCTTCACTCCTCTGCTCAAACCTTGGAGGACTACTGTGGCCCAGAGAGGTGACAGGGCACACAGACAATGAAGAAACAGAACAGGGATTCGATCTCATTTCATTAAGTACCTAAGCATTCCGGAGCACTAGCCCAAGTCTCTATAGCTGAAGGTCATTGAGCGCCATGGCAGTTCTCACACGAAATGAAGGTGGCTCCGGCAAGCAGTCACGGGTGATCTGGGCCCCAGTTACGACTTTAACCCCTTTCGAAACCATGATCACATACAAGCACTATACAAGCATTTTTCGTAGGGTCGTGAGAGTGACATCTTCCCTGCCCGGCAGGCCATTTGCACCGGCGTTTTCATTTTGTTGGAAAGATCACGGAAACTCGGCCTGTAAATTGAGTTTCTGACCAAGCCACAGGACTGGAGCGGCCGGAGCTGAGGCGGAGATGATGCTGGCCAGGGCAGGGGTCTTGGGGCACCAGAGCTCTGAGCGTGGGTAGCCAGGCTGAGGCTGTCGCGACGCGGGAGGCAGGGTGTGGCTCCCGTTCAGAGCGCCTAGCTAGTTTCAGGGTACGTGGCTCGGATAACTGATCCTGGGAGGCTGCCGGAACCGCGCAGGAGGCCTGCAGATCAAAGTCCCACCGCGGGACCCGTTTAGTGACCCGAGGACCTTTAGTGAGCCCCGCGGGTCCAGGCCTGCCCCCCACCAGAGCCATCGGGGGCGCAATGGGGATCTGGGAGGAGAGGCAGCGGCCGCCTTTCAACTCTTTGACTGGCGCCGGCCCGGCCAGGGTCCCGGGGCCGCACGTCCTTCCCGGCTCCGTCTTGTCCTCCCAGTCATTAGCTTCTCCGTGACAGCCCCCTGTCCCTCACACCGGGTGCCGCCGGGAGCACCTGACTCCCAACTACAATAACCAAATGTCTTCTCTTCTCCATTGCACCCCAATACTGCTTCCCAGACTATAGGGATCCCTTCAGTTCCGCTCGACAGCTTCGGTTCCACCGCACACTTCTGCTCTGCAGGACCCTGGCCACAAGTCTGCCTGCCTCCGCCACAGCGCCACCCCGCGGCGACAGCCGCCTCTTCTTAATGTCAACTGCCTACAGTCCCCTTGCTCGATGAACGTGGACTCTCTACACCACAGGCATAGCCTACAAAGCGCTTTGCACACACGACCCACACATATCTACACAACACACCAGCATAACCCATAAAGTCAACACGTGCACCTCAGATGCATAACTCAGACCCACATAGATGCCCAACACATGATCAACTATCACACACCACATTCACAAAATCAGTAGCTGGCACGTACACCCCAACAAACACACAACCTTGTGCACAAACCCAACACACAACCTACTGACACAGACACACAACCACACACAACCGAGAGCTACACATTATACACACAACCTACATGCATGCCCAAACACAGGCATACATGCTAGCATTCAACACAAAGCCCTAGTTTATAGAGGCAAACTGCACACTGTCAAGGCAACTCTCTCACGTCCATAGAGAGCCAGAGGCTTAAGATCTGCTGACAGAAACACACTATTTTGGAGAAAAGAGAGAGAGGACAGACACAGACCTAGATGAAGAGGACGAATTCCTGAGGAATGGTGTCTGGAGAGACCCAGGGAGGGGGCACAGTAAAGCCTGGTAGAGAATGGAGAGTGGGTCTCAACGGGAGATACGCAGATCACAGCATCTTAGGTCCTGGGTGCAGGCACCAGTGTGAGCACTAGGGGAACGCTATTCAGGAATGTGGCTGTTTATGCACTTGGGTTGTGGCCCTCATGCACATATGTGTGCATAGTCAGTTCTAGGGTGCATAACTTCTATGGGGTGAGGGTGGGGAATGCTGGGAGGCTACTCCCCTGAACATCAGGAGCCCTCTTCTTCCCCAGAGCAGAACAACTGCTCTGTGTTTGGCAAAGCCTCTCATGCCTTCCCAAGAGGGGCTCCCAAGGGACCTGACTTTGCTCAGGCTCTGAAAGAACCCAGGCCCAAGATCTGGAATATCTGTCCAGCATCCATCCCCTGGCAGGCAGGCAGGCAGGCACAAAGACCTAGGTGCTGCTAGGAACAGCCAGAATACCACTAAGGACCACAGTCTGTCAATGTCTGATTGCTGGCACAGAACTGGGCTGTCTGCTTGTAGATCCTGGCTTTTGACATTTGGAGGCTGTGTGGTTTGAGGTGAGTTCCTTAACTTTTCTGAGCCTGTCTTTTCCCCATATACCAAATGCAAGATTCTCCTCTTCTAGCGGTCATAGGAACAACATGAAAAGCTCTGTAGTGTGTTTGGCCTCTCCAGCAACAAATATCGATTATGGGCTCTTAACAAAGCAGGCAGAACTGTGTCCCAGGCTCCCAGGAGATTCTAAAGAGCCAGAGTATGCTGATCACTCAGGCCTGAGACATGGAGCTCAAACCTAGGTCTGTTCCCATCTGGATGGTGGCCTTTATCTAGCAATTTACTATGTCTCATGAAAGCTCTGATTCCACCCTGAATGTGCAGGGCCCATCACATCTAAACAGGCGCAGTAAAGAGCTGCTTTGGGGCTTTAGTTATTTTTAGTAAATTCAGTAAAATTTAGTTATTTTAGTAAATTTAAGGGTTTTCCCTCAGTTCCTAGTTCTTGGGGTCTGCCACACCACCCTCTGTCCTCATCCCCAATGGGCACAGATCCCGGATTTTGCTACTCAGTATTTCAAAAGACAAAGCGACTGGATTGGAATCTGGTGCGGTAGGACTGCAGGGACCATCTCTCCCACCAACTTATATAGGCACAGGCAGTCTCTGCATTGCAGTTCAACTGGGAAGATCCCCACATTCAGCACTGAGTAACTGTTTGTGCTCATGTAGTGGCTGCAGGAACAATTTACCGTGTTGGCCGAGAAGCAGGAGAAAGTTCACCGACATGAAACATGGAATAAAGCCTAACCTTTGCCTGACACAGCTGGGCATTTTTATGTATGTATGTATTTATGTATGTATGTATGTATGTATGTATGTATTTATTTATTTATTAGAACATTCCCTCTGCAACATCCTCCTTTGGCTACCCAAGAATAGACTGGACTCTTTTCTCATTTGCTGGCACTTCCTTAATGATTTTACATTTAGAGAGACACCCCACCCCTTTTTCTATCCAGTGGTCACTGCTGAACTTCTGAGTGTGGAAGGGTGGGGCACTTCTAAAGAAAAGGCTCTGTCCAGGTTGAACAACCTGGAAGTTGGTGTTTAAGGATGGACTTCCCCCAGCTGTTAAGTTTTGGGAGCCTTCCTTGGGCTCCATCTGGGAAGTGGGCCCAGGGATTTGGTAGAATGAGAGAAAGAGCCTTTCATCATAGGAGGTTTATTACCTGACTTCAAAGTTTGTTAGCCGTCCTAGGAGGGCTCTCATGACAGGTTCCCTGATGTGGCTGAAGTGGTATACCTTGCATGCCTTCAGGGCCCTTCTGAGTTCTTCCCAAGGATCACAACAACAAATGCTTAATCTGGGCACGCACCACAGTATCCCCCCCAGCACACTTTAGAAGCTGGCAAGGGGGCGGGACAGAGCTTTCAACCCAGTCAGAACCAGATCTGCACCTTTCTGTTCAACTAGAGGTGAGGAAGCTCAAATAAGAATAGGATGGGAGGTGAGCCATGAAGAGTTCCAGGCTGGGCACAGGGACAGGGTCACGCCTTCAGCCTTCCCTTCCTAGTCCTTCGCTTCCCCAGTGAAGTCAGAAGAGATCCTCCAGGCTCCACACTCTGAGGGTGTGCAGCTGGGGGAAGCATAGATAGGGCTGGAGGCAGAAGGCTGCTCCTTGGACAACGGTTGGAAGATCCAGCACTAAGACACTTCCTTTACTCTCCTAGACCCAGCAGACTTCTGCCCTTATTTGATTCAACTCCCAGGAATGACCAGCAGCTCTGTCTCACTCTTGGGTTTAGACAGCATCTCAGAGACATGCTCTTGTCACCAGTGGGTTAGCATCCTTTTTAACACAAGGAAATTGGACTGGAAGGAATTCTTGGATTTGGTGGAAAATCTAGGCAGATTTAAGGCTCAGTGTTCATTGACTCCTTCAGGACAGGTAGATAGGAATTCCAGGCTGAGACAAAGCTTCGCAGACAGCAACGGACAGCATACTCTTGTCTTCCACACAGTCAAGCTCAGCCTCCCTGCAGTGACTTGTGGACTGAAAGCTGAAGGTAAGGGTGTGGGGTTTGAAGTCTGCAGTTCAAAGATCATCCAGAAGTTTCCTAGAGGTAAATACCTGAGTACAAAGGTCCGGAGGAAAAGCCATTCTGGCCAGGCTGGAACTAGCCTCTGATAGACGAAGCATGTGGACCACAAGGAACTGGTGCATTTTTTTTTAACTCTGTAAAGATATAGGATCTTGGTAAGAGGAGTGGGCACTGGGTCCCGAGTTAGCTGGGAGGCAATGGTGGCATGGGATATTGCTGGGGGTGGGCCTTTTCCTCCATGAACATCTCCTTCTCTGTATGTTATCCCCACCAACCAACCAAAGGTTGCTGGGAGGGACCTTCCAGTCTCTCAGAGCGAAAGATCCAAGTCTCGTAGACCCTTCTTTTCAGAGCTCATGCAGCTGTGAATCCCGGAGTCTGGTCCCCAGCTCCATCCAGGAGTCTCTGAAGCTCAGCCGTTTCTGTGCCAGCTGGGTAAGAGGCCAGCTGGGCCTCAGCTGTGGTGTGGAGTTGATCAGGAACACCCCTGGTCAACCGCAGCTCCCAGTCCTGCTTGCTGGCTCCTTCTGACACTGTGCAGAGATCCTTAGCCCACATGTGTGCCAGCTGTGTGGTCCCAGAGCTCAAGTCATCCAAGTCCTTCCCAGCATCCATTTCACAACCCAGGGAAACTGAGGTCTGCCCATCCAGTGCAGAAAGAGAAATGCAGAATATTAATCGAGTGGGGACATGTGCCAAATAACATTGTGCATGGTGACTGAATCCTGCAAAGGGTCAGGTGACTGAGGTGAGTGTTAGCATCACCACCCCCTTGTGGCCACAGGTATGCTGACACCCAGTAGATGAAGGTAGACTGAGGTCTTTAGCAGACCGGGTTCAAACTGAGACGGTAAAGGGGTCACAGGTGACTGCATTTTAGGAGGTTGTACCCATGTCAGGATGGGGTGAGGGTAGAGATAGGGGTAGGGTAGGGTGTCTGAAGGGAGGCGAGCAACCCCCCAGGAAGGCATGCTCCAATATTCTGGTCTTGCCTTTGCTGCCCCTTTCACAGGACTTGGGTCTCATTTCTGGCCCAGCGGTTTCCTTACTCTCTTCCTCCCTCCAATCCTGCCTAGGATTTGATTCATTCTTCAGTTTCTGCTGCTGAGCATAGCATACCTGTCAATATTCCCTCTCCAGTACATCCTGGCCCCATCGGCTCAAAGCATTTTCTCTGAGCTGGATTCTGTGCCAGGTGCCTTATGGATATCAAAGGATGCAATCAATAGTATTGCCTTTAGAGGAAAACCGTGCATCAGCAGTCACCCAGAGAAGTCAAGCAACACTCCCAAGGCTACCAAGCAGTGATCCGAGGAGCCTGGATTCTCACTCAGACTCCCAGCTTCCCTTATGGCTAGGGGTGTGTGTACCAGCACAGGCAAGCTGACGAAGCCCCCAGGAAGGAGTGGCTGCCAGTGGCTGCTCTTCCCAAGGCCTTTCTGCTTCCCACTCTCACTAGCCCTCCAGAAGCCAGGCCTTTGGGTGACGTGTCTCCTAAGTTCCTCAGGGGTAAGCTTGGCTCCTGTGACCAGGGTGAGGGTGGGGCAAGTGGCTGCCTAGCCCAATCTGCAATGTCCGCTTCTGAGTGGCACTTGGGGCAGTTTTACTGGTGAGTTCCCAAGACAAAGTTTGTTGTGGTTCCATTTCTGGAAGCAGAGCCCTGGATCTTTCTGTAGCAGTCTGGGGAGCTTGAGAAGGACCAGAGTGCCCCGACTGAATGGCTTCCTTCTTTCCTCTCATTTTATTTTATATGTTTTCATGTCTTCCCCTCCTCTGAGATAGGCTTTCTCATGGAACTCTGGCTGCTTTGCACTCCCAATTCCCCTGCCTCTACCTCCCAAGTGCTGGGTTTACTTGCTTGGTTTCTTACTCTGTTTTTAATGTGATGGATCTAATTTCTCAGGTTGAAAGGTTTAAGGTGGTTGGGGTGACTTCCAAGGACACAGGTTCATTTCACCAACATTTATTTATTTATTAAATATTTATTTATTTATTATGTATACAGTATTCTATCTGTGTGTATGCCTGCA
>LOJH01010351.1:2589-14851 GCA_001685095.1 Ellobius talpinus
TGAATAAAGGAACTGCTTTGGGCCTATAGCAGAGTTATAGGGGAATAGAGCTAGGTGGGGAAAACTGGACTGAATGCTGGGAGATGGAAGGTGGAGGGAGACACCATGGAGCTGCCACTGGAGATAGATGCACTGAAACTTTGCTGGTAGGCCACGACCTTGTGGTGATATACAGATTAATGGAAATGGGTTAAATTAATGTAAGAGTTAGCCAATAAGAAGTTAGAGCTAATAGGCCAAGCAGTGATTTAAATAATATGGCTTCTGTGTGATTATTTCAGTTCTGGGCGGCCAGGACGAACAAGCGGCCTGCTGCTACACCCCTAGGAAATACCATCGTTTTTATCTCACAGCTGTCTGTCCCACTGAGCCAACAGTCCCTTCCAGTAAGTGTTTTATTAGGTCACTGTCTGATGGGCATAGACAGACCTTCTGATAGGGGTAGTGACCATGAACATACTGTGTGTCAGAAATCACCAAGCTAAGCACTAGCCAGAACAACAGGGAAACAACAGACACATGACCTGTTGTCACAGGGATTACAGCCTCTGGAGAACACGTCTCTGATGGTCAGGAACAATTACTCAGAAGAGAAAAGTTTCTCAGGGAAAAAAAAAGGAACTGTGAAATGACATTACAGGGGTTCCTAATTTGGAAGGGAGGGGGCACAGCTTCCTGAGAAAGTGTTATTTTTTTTGTATTTGCTCAAATTATTTAGTTTGATAAAACTTCAGTATCTTTACCTGTAGAATGAAGAAATAGTACCTACCTTGTGGAACGTCTGTGAAGATTAGATTAGATGACAAATGAAATCATGAATGACAGCAACAAGCACTGTATAAATGGTCCATATATGCTTCTGCAATTATCTTATAAATACAGTGATGACTGTGATTATTTTAATTATTAATTTGGGTGAAAAACAAAAGTTGGCTGGCAAAGAGAGGAGAGGCGGTATGAAGAGCTATTCAAGATAGAAAAAAATTATATGCAAACACAAAATTTGTACCCAAATTATATGTAAAGCCTTTGGTGTCCTAGGTGGATAGAATTCAGATCTAAAGTGAAAATAAAAAGGGAATAAACTTTCAAAAACCTTCTTCTCACTCTAGCTACCCTAAGAACATTCTCATCTTTTCATCTTTATTTGCATTTTTTTACATTTTCCAAGTTTCCTCTACTAAGCATATATTATCTTCATAATTTAAAAAAAATGAAATATTTTTAAAGTGATGCTCCCATTATTCCTTTGTCTGTAACAAACTGTTTCAGGGTATGGCTTTTCCCCTCAGCATCTGTCACTCCCTAACTTCCTTGCTGTCTTAGAATGAAAGGATGTCACAGAGAGCCCGTGGTGCTATCTCCTCAACTTGAATCTGCTCACTTCCCAGGGTGAGAACATGTGAAGACCTCCTTTTTCCTACAGCATCATACCCATGATCCTTAGCAAAACCACCCCCAAATGGCTCAGGACCAAAGCCTGTCTATTGTTCCAAGGTCATTTCCTGCCACTCTCTTAGCTAACACTCACACCCACCACAGCCACACAGAACTTTCCACAGTTATCCAAACATACCATATACTCCATGCCCCTCTATCTTGGCTCATTTTCCTTTCTATGTTGAATAGTCTTTCAACCTCAGCATGCAGCAAAATTACACTGTTCCTTTCCCAAGCCACCGAGCACCAACCTCATCTCTCCACAAAACAGCCCCTTAGAGCCTTCTGCTGCCCAACACTCCCCAAGCTGTCCTCCAGTTAGTTAGACAAATGCTTACCTCAGCTTACGAGTCCTGTGAAGACAGAATCTACATCTACATAAAATTTGTTTGGTTTTACATCTAGCTCATAAATCATAATTGTCGATGTTGTTGCTATTCAAATGAAGAGGCTACTAGAATGGAAGCTGAGAGTTTTGGCTCATGCCTGTAAACCCAGCACTTGGAAAGCAAAGGCTAGAGGGTGATATGGTACAGGCTACCTTGGGTTACAGTAGGGAGTCCTTGCCTTAAAACAAACAGAAAGGGGGAGCGGGACTAGAATTAGTAGATTGTTTAGGTTAGACAACGAAAGTGTGCAAGGACAACCTACTATCCTAATTGTTCACTCTTTTCTTAGACCGTTATGCATGAGGATTTATGAACTTAATCCTTAGTGTTTGATTGCTCGTTATTTGCTAGACCACTATTGTGAATGAGATAAACACACACACACACACGAATACAAGCATAAACTGTGAAATGCTACAGAGGGAAAGAAGAGGAAATGAGGTAAAGGGATATTGTTGAGGAAGCCACTGCAATAATGGGAAGTAATGAACAAGGAGCAATTAGTCACATAAAGAATAGGAGAAAGTGCATCCAAAAAGGAGGAGAATGTACTGGAAGGTCCTGAGCAACGGAGGAGGGAGGAAGGAGCTGGCCGGTTCACTTGAGAAAGTGAAAGATGGTCAGCCTGCCTAGAACCTGACCCTGGCAGAGCAAAGGCAGCTTCAAGCAGTGAGGGTTCTTCTAAACTATGCTTGGGTCTGTGACGAAGACTATGCTTTTCCTGAGGGCATCTACAAGTCACTCAAGAGTTTATGTAGAGGGTAGAGGAAACTGGATTTATGGGGCGTGTGTCTGTCAGTGTGTGTGTTTGTGTGTTCATGCACATGTGTAAGCATGCCTGCTGAGGTCAGAGGCAGGCAAACCTCAGGGACCCTCCTTGTCTCTGCCTTCCTACCTAGTTCTAAGATTACATATGTGTGCTACCACACCCAGATTTTCACATGGGCTCTGGGGGGAGCAAACTCAGGTTAGCATGCTTACATGGTATGCACTTTACCTACTGAGCCATCTTTCTAACCAGGAGATTCATATTTAAAAATAAATAACCTTAAGTGAAAACTAAAAGTTAGGCAGATGGCTAGTGAAATGGACCAAGTTCTCTGACTTTTCAATATATTTGGAATGCCACTTATTTGAATAGCTGTCAATCAAATGTGCTCCTCAGTGGCGCTTTGGTCTCTGGTCATTAAACTCAAACCACCGTCTGTATTTTTGTTTCTCTGACAGCATAGTTCATACAGCATAGAAACAGCTCCTAGAAGGCCACTTTGAACATGCCATGGAATTTTAATTGCGCCAACATCTCTAAAGCCTCCTGTCAAGATAAAGACTGGCATCCGATGTTGGCTGGAACTCAAAATTTTCATTTTAATTTCAGTTGAAAACCCCGCCTTTCTCACCTGAGTGGACGCTTTGTGAGCGGCAGGCAGGCACGACACAGCAAAAGCTGCTATTTTTGTTTGTTTAAAAATGTCACATGCATTCCCCTCTGTGGAGCACGGATTCACTCGACTTACAGTTATGTCACAAGAAGAGATGAAACTGCAGTATCATTGCTTGAACGTTCTGATGACATTTTCTTAAGCCAAAAGACATGTGATGGCTAGACAAGGCAAGAGAAAAAGAGCAGAGACGCTTAACAAAGGCTAGAGGGATATCAGTGCAGAGACTCTGGATGCCAAACCGTAATGCTGTTCTAGCAACGAGGTCTAGTGCTGGGGAAGGAACATTGTTCATGCACGGAGAGGACAGCCAAGTATCCAACAAACAGCCAAGAGCAGGACAGCAGAGAAGAACTTGGGGCCGACATATACTCTGCCGTGCAAACTTCATTCCCGATTCATAAGCAGTGGTTTAGCTGTGTTAAAAACAATGTTTGGAAAGATCAACAGAAGGGAAGAAAAGACCAAAGAAGAGAGTAAAGAGCAGACAAGGCACCTGAAAGGAATGTAAATGGAGGGGGGAATTCAAAAGAGGGAAAATACCAGTTACACCTCAGGTAATGACACTGCCCAGAATAAAAGCTCAGATATGCTACACACGCTGCTTTGGCCCTGTACTAAATGCTCTCCGCGGTTCATCTGATTTAAACTTCTGATGAACTCTACAGAGGTGAATACGGCTATTTCTGTATGGACGATAAGAAAACTAGTGTTAAATCCAGGATCTGGAAGCTAGCCTGGGAATGTGGGGGCAGCTTCGTCAGACTGCAGTCTCTGCATGTGAATTAATTCCCAAAACATTTCTCTCTTTTTGTTTTGTTTTGTTGGTTGGTTGGTCTTTCAAGAAAGGGTTTCTCTGCTGTCTCTGCTGTCACTCTCTTGACCAGGCTGGCCTCGAACTCAGAGATCCACCTGCCTCTGCCTCCTGAGTGCTGGGATTAGAGGTAAGCACCACCACCACCCAGCTATGGTATTTTTAATCTAGGTAACATGGATTTAAATTACAAATGATATAGATGGTTATCTTTATACTTTAAAGGAAAAGTTTCCTAAGTCATATTTTAGGTTTCCCTTCTGTGCTAAATACGCTGTCCTCAGCAGAATTTGAATTTCTCTTCATAATTCACAGTAGACTCTAAGCATAGCTGAATCCTGACCGGTCAGGGTGAGCTATGCTGTCTGAGTTAGTTGCTCCTGGTTTGTCTACTTGGCTGTTTACACGCCCAGGCTCTCAGCCTTCACTGGCAGCCATTGTGATGCTCAGCTCTAGAAGGAACCTGCCCTTCCTTCTCCCCAGACTGCCTGCTTCTTCTCCATGCCTCGCTTGCAACATCTATTGTCTATAAACTTTCAATCAGCTCAGTTCGATACATTTTTATAGTACTCCACCATCATCAAAAACAAATCATCAAAAAAATCCATCATCAAAACCAAAATTCATCAGGAAGACTAGTAGCCATCCTATGCCAGATGCAACACCCATGCATTACCTCTAGCAAATCTCAGCCAGCCAGAACTGAGGGGTTCATATAGCTTAGTAGAGACTGAGAAGACTGACCATTCCAGGAATTGACAGTATTACCATTTCACAGCAGAGTAAACTGAGACTCACAACTACTGGCTGGTAGTGTAGCCCAGTTCATGTTAGGTACATGGGAAGCTCTGGGTTTGATCTCCAGCAGGGAAAGAGCAAGCTGAGATTTGAACATGGTCTCTCTGCCCTTCCACTTCCTGCCACAAGGGGTTTGAAGGAACAAGACTATCTTTTCTTGCTGTAGTAACGACTGCAAGAAATAGCCAGGATTTGCTCTACCAACAACAGCACAGACGGCCCCTGTGTCTGAACTGATACCAGCCTGATAACTGAAGGTCATGCTGCCACATGTCACGAAAAACTTGGTGGTTTCCCAGAGTTCTTGGGCACAGCTTACCACTGCACAGGAGTAAACAAACACACAATGAAATATGTGCTTCTCTAATGCAAGTTAGAAATCTTTTGAGATAAAGATAGTGCCAACATCCACGTTTTCGTTTCATTACTCCAATGCCTTTTATGATCACCTCATTCAAAAACCCTGTTTTGTCTTGCTGATGGTCTGGTGGAGTGCCTTTATTGATTTAATCAATATTTGCTAAGTAACTAAGGAAAGTGTGAGGCAAAAAAGTCTAGCTAGTGAAGTAATGTGAATCTGCATTTATTTCCAATAATCGTTAAAGTTATCAATCTTTTAAAGTACATTCAGAGGGTAATAGAACAATTGCCTAGCATACACCCTACATTTCCATCCCCAGCACCCCAAAAGATAAAACAGAATTCAAAACCTTGTTTTGTTATTTCAAAGATCAAATTACATTTCATTCAAATGTTCTCACATTTAAAGCAGTTTCCTATGTAAATTATTCCCCCTAAAAACAAACAGAAAACTTCCATTAACCTGCAATAGGCATCACTGACCACATAGGGCTCCCAGGGTTTCAGAACACTCAGAAAACTGTAGAGAAAGATTCGAGACCAACAAAACACACTGCATGAACAAAGCTGGGGGGAGAGATGGTTATAGGGGAAAAGACCCTGTCACTACAGCCACTTTCTTTAGTCCTTTCCATGCTGCTCTGACTTTGCTTGAGTCACAAGTCACAAATGTCAAATAAAGCCATCCTTCCTTGGGCAGCAGCATCCTTAGGATTCTGCTGTGGAGAAAGACCTGGTGACGCGCAGGCGATGTAATTGTTTTTGTCGTTGTTGTTTTGTTTGTTTGGCTTGTGACACACGGTGTGGGGATCATTTGGCCCAGGGTTAGCCCCAATTTATGCTCTCACTGGCTCTGTTAATGCAGTGATGTGGCATGTTAGGTACTTTCCATTCACGCAGACTGAAGCTTTCTTTGTTGCTCCTGACAATGGCACATGCTTTCCAAGTCCCCAAAGTATTATCCACTCCTCAGTGTTTCTAAGCTATTTTCCTCCCTGGAGAAAAGTATGATTGGTCCCTCAAATAGATGAGATTTAATCACATTTCAGAAAAATAAACAGGATGTGACACAAAGCAATGCCATTCTTGCTGCTCCCAAGCTTCCCATTTAAAATGCTTTACCCTGATCCTCCATGATCTTCTTAATGGCACAAATACTTAAAAGATTAGATAGATTGTAGAGAAACTTCAGAATTCTTAATTCTTGATGGAATATTCCAAGTAACTGAAAAAGATGTACACACTAATCTTAGAAATTTTAAACAGATGCCAGAATTGACATGACCACTGTGTTTCTGACCTGTTGAAAAAATGCTTTCTGCTTTCTTTTCTCATGTATCCTTATTAACTGTGAACCCAAATTGTATGTTATTTCACATTTTATATGGCTAATCTCATTGACCAGCGGATATTTTATGATCAAAGTTCTTAATAAATAATTTATTCCTCATTTCCATTAGGAAGAGAGCAATGTTTCAGACTAGCCCCTGACACTAATACTCCCAGCACCTCCACTGCCTCGCAAACAAATGAGCTGAGGCCTAATGCACATATATCTTCTTTCTATGAGATCGGTTCGCCAATATTGATTGAACTACTGTGCATGGAAATATGTATTAGAAGACAGGCATCTCCTCCCAGCAGCCCTTCACTGTAAGCCTGAGTTTGCCAAGCCATGAGAGGATTTACAGCTTTTCTTACATCGGTAACATTATTGGGAAGAATTCCTAATTACAGTCTAACACACAATTAAGTCCATTAACTTTGCAGATAAGTTACATTTTCTGGGCCCACAGAAGGCAGATGCTTCCAGAAGCAAGGCATGAGTTCAGGCCTCCCTCAGTCACTCCACCTTTACCTGACCCGATGCACTAGGGTCCATGCCTTGCTTCTGGTCATCCATCCATTGTGTGAGACATCTGCTTTCCTGTGAGGAAGACGAAGTTGAAGCCACTTAATGATTCTGTGGAGCAGGAGGAAGAGGTGGTAGCCTGAGCCGCAAGATTTCCTCACTGGGCACATCACCAAGACTAAGGGACTCTCCAGCAGACACATGCATACCTCCAACAATTGCAAATGGCAATTTAGTCAGTGTTGGTGGTAGGTAGACCTGGGGGCAGGCAGCTTCCTTAGCTTCACAGATATGCTTACTAGGTGGGAGACTACCACTCTCTCTAAGGTCACAGTGGAACTACTGGCATCTGGTCAGAAGTCAATGGGGTGTGGCCACTGACCACAAAGGCTATCTACTAACCAGTCACGGGGAGGAGGGGGGAATTCTGGAACTGATTCTGCAGAACGGGGCCTATTCCTTATACTACCACAGGCTCTCCTGACAGCTTGAGTGTTTCCATGGTTTCCTTTGGGTGGGTTTGCTCTTTCTAATACTGCACATAAACCTCGACACTAGTGTAACAATCCCATTGAGAGGATGCAAGGAGAGAGGAGGGAAGCGGGTTTTATCTCTGCTGAGTAGCTGTGTCCTTCTGCCTATGACCTTGTCTGTCTCCCTAGAGACGTACAGCATCTTCTTGCCTTCTCTGTTCTCCACCCAGACCCTATAGGTGGCAAAGCATCGCTTTAGTCTCGGCAGACTATGTGTTCTTGGAAAAATAAAAGCTGCTAATGATAATGAGAATAAAGAGCACATGGCGGACTGACAAGCATCGGAGCAAGGCAGGGTAGCAGTGGCCTCAAATGTTCTAGAACTTTCCTTAGTCCAATGAAAGGAAGCAGAAGGACAGAAGTTGACTTCTGGCCTCTGCCTTTATTTCTGTGGAGTCAGCACTGGGGTTGCTGAGGGGCCAGAGCCTGGACACTCATCATTCTGGGTGGACAGCTGGTGGTCGGTTCTGCCGCCTGCTGCCTAAGCCATGCAGGGCCACCGCATGCGCTTGGGCTGCAGCAACTGCGGAAGACATTCCCACCTGGCCCATCCATCACTGCCACACATGCCGTTATTCCTGAGTCAAACCTCTGCATCCACTCTTCCGTATCCCATAGAGCTTAAACCAGCATTTGCCTACAGCAAACGACTCAAATTTTTCACAAATACAAATATCCATTAAAAAATGGCAAGGAATGTTTCAGAAAGGAGGTTATGATGTCCCTCATATCTGCTAGTGATTTCTGTCATTAGCTTAGGCTGTACAGGAATTTCTCAAGGCTGTAGGCAACTGGATGGAACTAGCATCACCATCGTCTTGATTTAATCATTTCAATCCATTCAGATTGCTCTGATAGAAATAGGCAAGTGGCAAAGCCTTGTCTTATAGCATCGGATTTATAAAGTTCCCAGTATTCGCTGGGGGACACCTGACCTGCTCTTCCCCACACTGATTCACTTCCCAAGTTCTCCTCACCTTACACGACAGGGCCCAAACCTGGATATAACTCACAGGGAAAGACATTGAAATGGCTCAATATTACACTCTGTTCTGAGGAAAATCAATCACTGAGTCACTGATCACAGGGAAGTGGCAAGTAGCCACACAGGAATTTGTCTTTCACATTTACTGAGTCCGAAAATGTGGTAACCAATACCTGACGAAAACAATCCTTTGGTCTAGGATTTCCAGGTAGCTGCCATGAAGAGGTCTTCTTGGACTTATTATTTATTTAACTGCACAGCACTGGTCTGGGTAAAATAAGGAAGGAAGGAGTTGGAACCAACGACAAAAAAGGGGACATTCTGATGACAAGGAAGGACACCGAACAGGTTTTGAGACTCTACTACTGGGTAATGACACCCTCAAGGATAAGAATATTTGGCAGGAGGAATAGAGACAATGGGCAAAAGATAATGAACATAAATCGGCCGTTTTCATTTCTAGATTGACACAGGCAACTCAGTTTAAGAATAAAAGCCCAAGATGAATACAAGAGATTAAAGGTTGAGACGGGGTTACATTTGCCATTTATACATTAGAGGAGAAACCAAGCAAGGAACTGCGCTTTCCTACATAAAAGAAGAAATCGAACCATGCAGCTGTCAGAAGACCCAACAAGACAAACACGAAAACAAACAATTATTATCTATAAAAACTAGTCATAATGTTTTTCTTCTCTTTTTGAAAACGGAAGAGTTTTACTTCTAATAAAACTGGCTTGCACATTAAAAACCTATCTGTTCTAGATATGAAAGGTGCCAAAGGAAGTGATGAATTGTCATGAATGTGGTTAATCCAATATCTGTAAAAGCTGATTCTACTCTGATGGACTTAATATAGAAACTTTCAATGCTACTTCTATTTTCATTATGTATTATACCTTCTATTAAAAAACCCACTAATTCGGGCTCATTCAAAGTTAGGAATTTAGCACTCAAGATGATTATTATGTGATCTTTTCAACCAGGGAGGCTCTTGAGAGACGTATGGATGCCTCGTTCATGAGATAGCATCAGACTCAATAGAGACCTCCATGCAGGGCAATAAATGTCATTTTAACTTAATGTCCCTTACACTGCCCTATTTGCTATTTTTGGTTTTGTCCTTGCTTTTCCCCACTCATCAGCTTGTTTATTATGCTGTCTATTCTTCTTTGAGGTTATGAAAGGAATCTGAATGTCAAGAAATTGAATAGTACTTCAACTATTTTTTTAAGGTAGCCATTTTACTAACTGAACCCCAGAGCCTCTTTGAAATGCAGAGGTAACTTATTCTCTTGCATGCTTGTATAAGGACAACTTGAGCCGGCCACTGCAGAAAGCACACCCCACATCACAACCCTATACTCCACTTCCTAACATACCTCAGAGCTACTACATATGCACAGACAGATTGACATAGAAATGTTCCCTCCCTACATTTTCACCACTGAGAACAAACTAGTAACAATAACCTATATCTTCATGCTGATCAAAAGTCAATGGGTAAATTATACAAGATTTTAAAAGCAGAAAAATGGAGGTTGGGAAATAGCCCAGTTGGGTTATTGTTAACCATGCAAACATAAAAGAACTGAGTTTGATCCCCAGTATCCATGTAAAAGCCAGGGATAGTAATGTGCACATAAAATCCCAGTTCTAAAGAGGTAGAGACAGTAGGACCTTTGGGGTTCACTGTCCCACAAGCCTAGCCTAATTCTGAGGGTCTGAATCCCAGTGAAGAGCCTAAAAAAAAACAAAGCAGGTGGAATCTGAATAATAACATCCAATGTTGACACCTGGCCTCCACACAAAAAACTGTTAAGCAATTGTGTGTGTGTCTGTGTGCATATGTATGTATATGAACGTATATATGAACATTTCTCAGAAACAATATCAAGTGAGAAACTTGTGC
Organism: Ellobius talpinus; assembly: GCA_001685095.1. NCBI lineage: Eukaryota > Metazoa > Chordata > Mammalia > Rodentia > Cricetidae > Ellobius > Ellobius talpinus. Next base: position 13,115 of record LOJH01010351.1, read on the forward strand.
AGGACAGCAGTACATAGTATGACATTAGAAATTTCAAACACAAAACATAGGGTAATACATTGTTTTACTGACATTCAAAAATATAGGGACAGTTTGACTATGAAGAATAGACTCAAAATTCGTAATTTTAGAAAGAAGCAAAACCAATATTTTATTTCTTTCTCTAAAAAGTAAAAATACTGATCAGTGAGGTGGCTCAGGAGGTAAGAGAAAAAAAAGCCCACAAGTTGTCCTTTGACCTCCACATATGTGCTTTGGCACACATGTGTTCAAACACACACACAAAATAGATAAATAAGTGTAAAGAAGAAAAATGTAAAGCAGAGAAGGCCAGCGCTCTAGTCCACCAGTATTGATTGCCGGGGAACAGATGGGAAAAAAATGTCCTGCCTTCTTACATTCATTAGTAGTCCATCAGGTTACAAGCCTGATTAACATAATGTAAAGCCTGTGGCTGGCCTAATCAAACGAGAATGAAAAGGCCACCTAAAGAAAGGACATCTTTTAGAACATTTGGTTCTCAACCTTCCTAATAATGGGATCCCAATTCCTCATGTTGTGGTGACCCCCAAACATAAAATTATTTTTGTTGTTACTTCATAACTGTAACTTTGCTACAGTTATGAATCCTACTATAAATCTGTGATATGCAGATGGTCTTAAGTGACCCCTATGAAAGGGTTGTTTTACCCCCCAAAGGGTTGACCCACAAGTTGAGAACAGCTGCATTAATCCCTTAATATTATCAGGCACATAATAGGTATTTCATATGATTCTCTGTAGCTCTCTTCTTGTTGCTGTTGCTTTTGAACAACAGAGTTTGTTTTTATTGAGCAGGGTCACATCTTTTCCTTTCATTCAACTGCCATTTCCTCATGCACTCAACACATATTTGTTGAACCTGTCCTGAATTCTGAGCCACCGAGTAAGTAAATAACCTCTCCGGCAAGGTCCACACAAAAATGTACTCATTCCTATCGGGAAGGGAATATCGCCATACTGTGCAATATTGCTTTTTGTATACAGTAAGAAAGGATTTCTATTTTTGAAGTTGTCTAAGAATAGCTAAGATGTGTTTTTTGCTGCGTATCATGCTAATGTATTTCCAAAAATATAATTGTCAGTATATAACTTTCTTCCTGCTAAAAGATTTTAAAGGTCATTTAAGAAAATGAGTTTTGAAGATGTTCAAACAGACAATCAGAATAACAAAGTTGAAAAAGTTGATCTTTCTTTGAAGGTTTTCCAAAGAGATAAGATTAACTGGCCAGGCTGTCACTATTAATGACAAGCCACGTTATAGGACAGAGCCTGAATTTGGCATAGGCACTACAAGAGCAGTTCAACATCCTAAGAATGAATTTGCCAGAAATCCAACACTGAGATCTCATCTGGCCTGTCTTTCTCTGGGTTAGTGATGTGTATTCTCTGCAGAACAAATACACATCATCAACAATACTGACAAAAAAAATATCAGGCCCAATACTGTTGGTTAATCTCAACATTCTTTTTTTCTGCCCGATGTATGCCTGCATTTTCCCCTCAACTTACTGGTTTGCTAACAATGACAGAAGTGCACTTTTAGGTTACTGAATGTCAATCATCAGTTCCAATGGCAGGTTATCCTGCGTGTCACCCACAAAGGAACGTGTGTGTGTGTGTGTATGTGTGTGTGTGTAGATAAATGGATGGATGGATGATGGATGGATGGATGGATGGATGGATGGATGGATGGAT
>LOJH01010352.1:4654-16547 GCA_001685095.1 Ellobius talpinus
TCTATACCGACTTGCTCATAACTTTTTCAGAAACCAATTAGGCCTGTTGCCTTTCTTTTCTGTCTGCAGTTTTCACTGGTGCGTCTGCGCTGTCTTTCTACGCTACAATTCCTGTAGGTTTCTAGTACATCTTGCTGTCAGTTCCAGCAACTCTTATACTTTTTTTTCCCTCAAAGTTGTTTTGTCTGTTCTATTTCCTTTGCCTTTCCTTGAATTTCAGAAATCAGCTCAAGGAAGTCTCCAAACATTTTTCCTTTGATTTTTGTTCATATCACACCGAATCTATAGACCACCTTGAGGAGAGGTGACAGCTTTAGTAATTCTTTATCATCCAATCCTTTATCCAAGTGGGTCTGCTTATCTAGACCTTGATGTATATCACTGGTATTAAATGGTTTTTGGAATAATTATCTCCTATATTTTTTGATAGAGTTATGTTTAAACTTCATATTTATTGTCAGCCTCCTAAAAGTATTTAAAACTGTGTTTTCCAATTGTTTATGGCTAAATGTTGGCGTGCTAGCCTCTTGTCTGTGGTAACCCTGCATTCTCACTTCCATTTCCCAAGCCATTGTGTTCTTTGGATATACCTTCATATTTGCCATCCAAGCACACCAAAGCCTTCCTGATGATCCGACTTACTACATCACTTCTGAGGAGTCTCTGGTACACGTGTCTGCTTCAGACCCACAGCCTGTTACTGGGCGCCTGCTAACAGCATTAAGAGTTCCTTTTCCTTTCCTCCTTCTCCATGACCTCTCTGGCACTGCTCTGTGTCCTGTAGCTTCCCCTTGTTGGTTCTCCATTATTATTATTCACCCATTTTTTTCTGTATAATTCCACCATCTTTCTGGGCCACGTGACAGGAGAAGAGAGATGATGGAGACAGAGTACCATCCCACACAGCTAAGGTCACATCTTCACCCGGAGACACTCTCCTATCATGGCTTACAGGAACGTGTGCCTGTTAGAGCAACCTATGAGACCCGATTCCATTCACTTCATTGCTGTTCCCCACCGCGGTCATGGTGAGATTCCATGGGCCTACAGGATGAGAGAGTTAAGAGAGAAGACCCTTGAATTTGGAGTATCAGGAGTCCTAACTTCTGTATCCTGAGCTAACTCTAGGTGTCTGGACTCTGTCTATACTAAGGTTAATCTCTGGGAATAGGACTGTGTTTAGTCTATGTCACAGAAAATCAGGAGAGAAATGGAAGCTCATAGCTGCTGGTTTGTTGATATTTGAGATTCTGACTTTCTCATCTCATATGCCTGGTGCTATTTACTTTTAAATTCCTCAAACACTGTAGTGGTCATGCTTTCTGCACTGACTTTATAGCTTATTCAATATGTGTTCATACAGTAGCCCTCCGCATGGCTTCCCACTGCAATTCAGCTGGCGAATTATAACAGCCTGTTAACTTCAGTGTACTTTCAGTTGCTTAAAATTTCGACAAAGGCATTCCTAATAAGTCAACCTGTATCCTCACCCTATTGATCAATATGCTTGAATTCAAGGAAATCATTTATGCTTCACACTTATCATCAAACCAACAGCTTTTCATATGAAATTTATCGTGCATTTTAATTGAGTAGAGTAAAACTTGCTTTTGTTTATTTGTGCCAGTAGAATTCTCATATCTGATTGGCACCTTTTTAGTAACAATTTATAAACCAGTGAGTCTGAAACATGGATGTCCAAATTTTCTATTCTGTGCTTTTCTGATAACCCAAGCTTCATAACAATAATTCTATCATAATGTATAACTAATAACAACTGTGCCAATAGTTCTCATTACTGCATGATAAAGCATACTTACGTTCACTCTCAAAAACTTTTGATTTTGCCAGTATAAATAAGGATGCTTACCATATTCATGTTCTATAGAAGGGAGATCGTCACCAGAGACCAATTGCCCATTCTTAATCACAGTTCTTTATTGCACAGCAGGCCATTGTGGTGGCCATGGACCCATGCTAATCAAAGTCACTGTGCTTTCCACTAAACCATGCTCTAAGGATTCTGGGAGCTGGGAATGTATCCCGAATGCTGCATGTTTGTCCAGCATGATCCCAGTAGTCCTTAAACCAGGCATTGTAGCCTACTCCTCTAATCACAGAACTTGAGGGGAGGAGGCAGGAGAGGCAGAAGTTTACAGTCATCCCTGATAACATACTGAGTCCAAGGGAAGCCTGGGATACAGGAGACCTTCTCTCAAAAACTGATAAGGGCCTGAGAGATGCTCAGTTCTTAAGAAAACATGCTGCTTTTGCAGAGGATCAGGGTTCCCAGCACCCATATCAGTTGTCTAGTAGCAGCTTACAGCTATGGTTCCAGGGCATCCTATACCCTCCTCCAGCCTTTGAGAGTACTGCACACATGCAGTGCACACACATACACACAAATTCATTATCTCTATCTATATCATATCTTCACCTAGACACACATGTACACAAAAATAAGTCTTTAAAATGAAGAAACACTTGTTTAGTGATGAGATACATCATTATGAATCAAAATTCAGAGTTTTCCATAAACTTTGGCAGTTCCTGTTATAAAGCCTGAAAAGACAGACTATGTTGGTTAGACTCTATAATTTAGATTGGACAATGGATAAGGACTTTTAATGTAAGAAACAAAACAAAATAATAAAGAGAAGGGTAAGGGCAAAGGACCTGGTGCGGATGGGATGTGGGAAGAAGGATCTGATGCCGACGGGATGTGAGAGGAAGGACCTGGTGTGGACAGGATGTGAGAGGAAAGACCTGGTGCGGATGGGATGTGAGAGGAAGGACCTGGTGCGGATGGGATGTGAGAGGAAGGACCTGGTGCGGAGGGGATGTGAGAGGAAGGACCTGGTGCGGACGGGATGTGAGAGGAAGGACCTGGTGCGGACGGGATGTGAGAGGAAGGACCTGGTGTGGACGGGATGTGAGAGGAAGGACCTGGTGTGGACGGGATGTGAGAGGAAGGACCTGGTACGGATGGGATGTGAGAGGAAGGGTCTTGAGGTAGAACTAGAGGGAAGAGATGAAGCTCCTTGGGATGTGCTTGGGGGGAACCTGCCAGAGACACCAGGAGGAAGAAAACACTGGAACCTGGTGACAGATTGGAGTGGAGCAAAGTTAGAAATAGGATATTTGGGGCTTGGGTTTTAGAAATGAATTCTCCTTATATGAGTGACTTTGGATTTAATACATGAGGGCTTGGTTTAAAATTCATAGAATATAAACTAATGAGGTCAAGAGAAAGGGTATTAGGAACTATAGATTGGGAAACTGGGGTCCAGCTGGATATGTTGGATTGTGTTAGAGCTTCATAGAAGAGAGGCTGAATCCCATAGTATTTCTTGGGGTGAATTTACAAAGAGGAAGGATACAAATCCCAAGGGTGATACAATAGAGTGTAGGCAGCCATAAGACTGAGGCCCATTGTTTAAATACTTGAATGGAAGAGTTCTGTGGCTTTGATTATTCACGAATGTCATAAAGAATACGGATGTCGTCCATTATCTCTACCTACATGGACTTCTCACTTCCATGCTCCCTGCCTTAATCTAACAGTATAATTATATCCACCAGAAAGACTCACCGTGTCTGCTACATATGGCCTTTGTTTATTTTCTTGTCCAGATGAGATTTTCATTTCCTAGCTACTTGTCTAGATGGCTTAGATGCATAGCATGTCTCACGGCTGCAAATCCCTGTGTATGACACCAGAACTGCTTGGTATTCACAATGCCTGACAGTGCTAATGATGGCTTTCCCCTGGATGTTTACAGGGACACTGCTTGGTTTGCATTGCGGTGGCATTTCTGGAGGAGAGGCGGCATTGTTTACATTTTGATGTTTAACATCTTCAGGAGCACTTTTCTTCTCTTTTTCTTTTTGATCTGTTAAAGGATGGCAAAATAGGTAGGAAGAAAAAACTTAGAGAATATGTGTCGTTAAAAGACTGTTTTACATTTCTTCTATCTTCTAAAAATATGTGTATATTTCAGCCTGTGAGACTGAATACTTCATTAGGAAGCATTAAGGGCTGTATTTTAAAGTCAGCCTTTTGAGACCCCCGTCACTATTATACTCCATATCTCTGAAAGCCTAGGTGGGCAGGCCGTCTAAAATTGAAGGACATACACATTTGTATGAACCCCTCCGTTCTTTCCCTTCCACACCTTGTCACAATTAAATATTTAAGTCCCTTTGATGATGGAAAGGGAACTTGATGTTCTGATGGAAATGCTGTAGGGGGCGTAGCTTATTCCTCTTTTTCTTCTCCTGTGCTTTCCCTGGTGGTAATGAGCTGGCATTGTGCACATAAAGTACTTGATCTTTCTCCATGTGCATGGGTGTTTAATGCTCCAGCCTCATGGCATTACCACACAAATTACTAGGATGTCCTGGGATTACCTTTGCATTTGTTTCAGTCAAGTTTGTTGTTAGTTACTCCCCAAGTGTGGCAGGTATTTGGCTTGTTTGGTGGTAAATGTAGATGGTGGGTGGATGAGGTATAAGGGGGAGGCTGGATCATGCCTGGCTCTTTTCTCACATCTGTGTCAACACGTTGGCTGCTCACCTGCATGTGTAGAGGGGTTCAGAAGTGAGCAGAGCATGGGGCTTGGAGGGCTTTCCTTTTCAGTAGCTCTTTGAACTGTATTTTCCAGTGAATTAAGCTGAACCCAGAGAAGCGGTATGCCTTAACTCAAGGAGCTAATCTGTAGCTGAGCTGGGAGTAGAACTGGGGTCTCTTGGTTCCTAGTCCAAACGCTCTTCAATATATATTTGAAGAGATAATGATATGTTTTCAAAAGTTAGCGTCTAGTAGGGTTTTCATGCTGAGTTTGGGGAAGCTACTGTTGCTTAGAAAAACCGAGTGATGAAAAACAAGTTGACAGTGTAGTTAGCTGCTGTCTGAGGATGGATGCTAATGTACTGGCCACACTATTTCCAATGCATCTGGAACACATTGTGGAATGGCATAAAGAATACTATGTTAAATAAAGGAAATTTTTGGTTTAGTCCTGAATCTGAAAAACAAAATAAAATGTCTATCTCTAGACCTTTAACATGTTGTTTTGAAACAACCTTTAGGTTCATGAACTATGGCTTTGCCAACTAAGAAGCATGCTGATGGCTGTACTCTGGGTGCAAACGTGTTGTAGGACAACTAAGACCCCAAAATGTACATTGTGCTTTCGTTCAATAAAGGATGAGACAGGCTTGGGTATCATGGATCAGTTCATTAGTATATAACCTGATCCAGCTCTTTGAGTCACACATCTCAAATGGGGGCGTGCACTTCTAAGAACTTCAAAGCGCTGCCTATGTAAAGTGATTGGGGGGAATTAAAACTAGGATTCTAATGTCAGTAGTTTTAGCAAGAGCCTTCCTTATATTCCACTCAGTATCTAAGAAGTCTATAGGGCAGTGGTTCTGTGGGATGTGAATTCTTTGGGAGCATCTAACAACCCTTTCACAAGGGTCACCTAGCCATAAGAAGCATAGATATTTACATTATGATTCATAACAATAGCAAAATTACAGTTACAAAGTAGCAATAAAAATAATTGTATGGATTGTGGGTCACTATAATGTGAGCAACTGTATTAAAGTGTCGCAGCATTAGAAGGTTGAGAACCACTGATACTGGGGATAAAGTAGGAAACAAATGACAGCCAAGTCATTGTTACTCAATGATGCAGTCGGATACTTTAAAAGGGAACAAAAGATCAGTGAATTGGAAATACACACACACACACACACACACACACCCTTGTGCATTGTCTATTCTACCTTACCATTCCAAGATGGCTCTCTTGTAATGCAATAGGGATTCATCTGTTCTCCACCATTAGGATTTTAAATTTCACAGCAGCACTAAGCTCCTATAGATGCCGCGAGCATTCACACACACTCCTGAAATAAAGACTCCGAGATAGATCGTTGGCTTGTGTCCCAGTCTTTCTAGCCACTTCAGTAACATTTCTGGAGAGAATTGCCTTAAATGTGATGGCCATGGAGACTCTATCCATGCCTCCTGCTGTGCTCTCACCAGGTCCAACTGGAGAAGTAGAGACCTTTGTAAGACAGTGGCTGGACACCATCATCTCTCAAAATCCAGTCTGGAAAAGAAGGACTAAGTCACAAATGTGAAAAACAAAACCTCCCATGACTTGCAAACCCAGCCCTTAGGCACTCTTCAGTTGTACACATTATGGCACAGGTCCTCTTATTACTCAGCTCTAGAAGAGAGTGAATCTTTTACCAGGTGTTTCAGTCTTCAGATGTAATGTGTGTGTTAGTTGAGAGAGAAATCCAGGGGTGTTATTCACAGGCACTACTTTTCCTAAAATTAGACAAGCTTAGTGCACTCAAGCAAAAATGTTCAAATACTTCTCTGGGAATTAAGAGATATCTGTGGTGGGTAATCAATTTTAGGGGGTAAATGTTGTAGGGGGTCGCTTGTTCATTTCCTAGGCACTCAGACACCTGAAATAATCACACAGAAATTAAACTATTTCAACCACTGCTTGGCCAATCACTTAATTGTATTGCCAGCTAGCTCTTATATCTTTGGTTAACCCATTTCTATTATTTTATATTTTACCACAAGGCTTGTGGCCTACCAGCAAGGCTCCAGCTGGTGGCTTGTGTCTGTCTCTGGCCGTGGCTCCATGGCTTCTCTCTATTCTACCTTCTTTCTCCCAGCATTCAGTTCAGTTTTCCCCACCTAGCTCTACTCTGCCNCCATTTCTATTATTTTATATTTTACCACAAGGCTTGTGGCCTACCAGCAAGGCTCCAGCTGGTGGCTTGTGTCTGTCTCTGGCCGTGGCTCCATGGCTTCTCTCTATTCCACCTTCTTTCTCCCAGCATTCAGTTCAGTTTTCCCCACCTAGCTCTACTCTGCCCTATCAGGCCAAGCCAGTTTCTTTATTCATTAACCAATAAAAGCAACACATAGACATAAGGACCTCCCACACCAGAAAATCAATCAGTGGGGAATCAAATTCAGGGAGAAATCAATCAGTGGGTAATCAGTTTCAGGGGAACAGTGATTCATACTACCAATAAAGGTCCTGATTAAACCTTTAACTACAGGTATTGGAGAGTTGTTCAGAGATAGGCCATTTATGACTTGTAACACCTTGTTGGACAAATTTAAGCAGAAAATGATAAAATGAATTATTTAAAACTTTCTCAAAATTGGTACTAATATGTTTTCTACACTATCACAGACCACAATACACATGCATGTGTGCGTGTGTGTGTACACACACACATCTGATGTGTTCTTCTGTTTTGATTTAGAAACTGAAGTTGATAATTTAATTTATTGGTTTTAAATTTATATGAAGCATTTATTTCTTATCTTAGTAAGAAATTTAGCATATTATTTAAGAATAAATCACACTTCTTTCTAGGTGAATACTATTTATTTTATTGTAACATGAGGTTAGTTGTACAAATATCACCAGAATTGTCTTATTCCAATTTCTTTTGGTACATTTTAATTTCTACATTTTGCTTTATTAGAAGGAAAATCACCATGATCTAGTAGCATAACTGAGCATCATTTCTACTTACTCATTATTTAATTAGCATTTTGATGAACTACATTGATTTTCTTGTATCTTTTTCTGACACCTCATAACAACACAGGGGCATTCAGAAGGTGCTTATTAAACTATATACAACAGCAATACCCAGAATAAAGTTAGATATCAGAATAGAACATTAGTAAAGAACATTAGGTCTAACCTGAGACACTGAGCCAGCAGGGCTTAGATGGAAGTTATAACACATCAGACCTCTGGAATTGCACATTTTCGGCTTTCATGAGGCTAAAGGGAAACTTAGTGTCACGGTGGTAGAGTTTCCATGGTGTAATGGAGCAATTTATTCTTCAGATTTTCCTGTTTAGGGAAAAAACCCAGAGAATCCTTGTGGTTTGTTAATTTTATCTTTAGCTTGCCTTATTATTATATACTGATGAAGATCTTACTAATAAAGTCAGTATCATCACTAAATATAGATGAGCCTTTCAGTGACTAATAAGCATACAGATGTTGGACGCCTCAGGTTGTCCCTTTTTTCTTGGATGAGTCATTTCTGCTTTAGATCCCTACTTTTGTCTAGGATGCTCTCCTACACAAATTCGTTGGCTCTGCTTTACGCAACCTCACTTGGGTTTTCTGGGACATAATTTTCTTTGCTTTCTCTCTTGAGAAGAAAATGTTAAAAATTAGGAACATAGTCAAATTTTGAAAGCAGTTGCCATCTATACCAGTATGCATAGGTAGTTCTTTTGTTTTACTCTGTACTTCTGTAATGAACATGAACTTTATGTCGGGTGGTTGAGGTGGAGGGGCAAGAGCTTGGGCTGTTGTAGAGATTCACAATTATAGCCCAGGGTTTATAATATGGTGTAGAGTGTTGATCTCTTGCATCACACTCTTTCCTCTGGGGTACCCTTTAGAGCCTTTTGGGAGGTTCATCTTCACCTTGCAGTCCATAGTCCTACCTCGTGAATTCATGAAAATGACACAATGCTAGCAATGAGATTTGCTGTGCATGGACCAGATCTGTTTAAATTGTATCAATCTCCTGTTTTAAGAAGCCATTGTTTTCTGGATTTCCTATAAGAGAGAGGGTACTTACCTTAGTGTTTAATTGATTTTTCTCTTGCAGAACCTCAGATGGTGGCAAAGCAGTTGGCACCATAGAAGTCAGCCTCGTGAAGATGGGCGAGATTGAGGATGGGGAGACAGACCACATCACGACAGATGTGCAGGGACAAAAGGTAGGATTGCAGGCAGCTTGCTACGCAGATTAAATTAGAAATGATAATCTTGGCCAGAAGCCTGTGTTGCTAACACCCTGTGGGCTTTGAAATCTCATTATTCAAAAGCTAAATGAGAAATCATCCCTGGAGTCGAAGCAGGATATGTGCATTTTCTCTGAAGCAGAGTGCCATTTACCTGGAGCTGCACAAAGCTGTGCCATTCAGAATACCTTTCTCTTCCATGCCAGCCCCCATGTTGATATCATCTCTTCTCAGTGGGAACAAAAGTGGAGATTATTGTTGCATTCTGCCATGATTACACTGCATGAGACACAGGGAGGATTCTGGGAAGGTGACAGCCAAGTGTAGCCTGCTCTTTATTCCCAAAGACGTATTTGGAAAGAGACACACTTCTAATTTGAATTTTATATGAAGGAGAGCATATTGAACAAGAACTTTGTATTTTATAAAATTGCATGGGGGGAAACGGGAGAGAGAGAGAGAACAAAAAGACAGATGCAGGTCTGGAGGACATTCAATGCTACAATGTAATAAATAAAATAAAACAGTGTTTTTGAAGGTCAAGCCCAAGGAATGTCTGTACAGGCCTTTCTCTTTCTTCTCCCCTTTCTATTACAACAGACAATATAAATATCAGCCTAAATATTTTTCTTATGAATGTAATTTTTATTGTATTAAAGCAATTGAGGCATACAGTTCAGGCTTTAAAAAGACTTCCAGGAGTTTAATAGGACATTTACTATTTCATGTTATGTTATATATATGTTATGTTTATTTTATGTTATAATTTTAATGACAAAATAATTTTTCATACTATGACTTATACTTTGTCTTAAATGAACATTTTAAAGGATAAAGCCTGTTGTAACTTGTGACTTATTTCCTAGTTTGTTGCTCCTTAACTTGGAATTAGTCAGGGTCTGTAAAAGAACAGAGCTGACACTGGTAGAATGAGTGTGTGTGTGTGTGTGTGTGTGTGTGTGTGTGTATGTATGTTATATGAAATGGTCCAGGTAGGCCAACAATGGCTGCCTCACACTGGAGAGGTGGAGAATTCAGTAGTTATTCAGTCCGTGAGGCTGGATGCCTCTGTGGTCCTGACCTGGTGTCAGAGGCCTGGAGGATTCCTGGAGACCTCTTGTGTCTTCATTCATGTTGGCATGCCAAAGAAGTTGGTTCTCACATCAGAAAAAAAAATACCACAGCAACAGGATGCATGAAATTGCCAACAAGAGTAAAGACCGGCAGGCAAAAAGCCATGCTTCTTCTTCGGTGTCCCTTTAGCTGGGCTGCCACCAGAAGGTACAGCCAACACTCAGGATAGATTTTCCTGCTTCAGATAATCTGCCTGAGAAACACTGTCACAGGAGTGCCCAGCAGCTTGCGTTTCCGTTGGTTCCGTTGGTAGTCAAGCTGACAACCAAGATTAGCCAGCACGGAATAGGCTTGACATTTGAGCCTGGGGAAATATCTACTTGGGGGATTATGTTTACCTAACATTTACAAAACATATTTCTTTTTTTATAAAGTATCTAAGACTGTCTTTCAAAAAAAATGTTTCTCTTTTCCCTGAACGAGCTGCGATTTCCCCTTCCCCAAACCTCATTCTCCTCTTGCATCCTCCAGGAATGTTATCACACACTGTGACATATCCCAAGGCTCCTGTGACAATTGGGCCATGACGATTTCTGCAGCAGATCTGCAGTTTGTGCATGTGAGATGTCTGGCCTGGGGCTTGGTTTTTCCGCTCCAGCCGTGTTCCTTAGAGCAGGCCACATAACACTCATCTTTGCCACCATTACACACATTCTCACATTTAGACAGAAGACAATTTGAATTCTAAACTGGGCACCAGGTGCTGAAGTAAGCAGACAGGCCTGCCTAAACCTGGAGCACTATATCAGGACCCCAGCTGCGGTAGCATCAACTCCCACTTCAGAGATTAGGTGCTGTTCCTGCTTTCTCTGGAGCTCTCTGTACTGACTGTTTTCTCAATTCACCTGCTGCTTGACACCAGGCTGTTTCCTGAACAAAGCAGTGTGACCTGAGGGATCAGTGCGACCCAAGACCCATCTCAACAGCTCTCCCACCCTGGACTTCAGTTCACTGCTGTGATAATGATGCAGATGGAGGGATGCTGGGTCTGTCTTGAGCCCCCTCTGTATTCTCCTCACCATTCACCTGCCCTGCACTCTAGTCCATTATGTGTAAAAGCCTGAGGGATGGTCTTCTCAGAAATGTAGAACTTGCTACCTGGGAGGTACCCCACCAAAGTAGCACACAATTTTAATGGCCAGCAATGTGGATTCATCACAGATGAAACTTTTCTTTGATAGACGTTGACAGTCTTAGATCACACTGTGAGTGTCAGAAGTTAACAAGACATCGTTGGGATGAACTTTGTCCTGTTTGGACTTTCAACAAATCTTAACTTTTTGCAGTTTTCTCTCTTTATAAAATGATTTATACCCCTCTGCAATTCCTAAGAAAATTTATGATTAAGTGGTAAATATATATTAAATTCTCATATATACAATAATCATAGGAATTTCATGAGAATAAGTTTTATTTCAGTGCTTTATGACATCTTTTCAGTATAGCAGAAGGATAAATTTCTCTGAAGATCTTCCCACTCAAAGTTATCACAAAGTGTGGGCCAGCGTCTGTCACTAGTGCTATGAGATGTCCATGACTGACAACTGTTAAAGAAGTTCATCTACTGAAGCAGTCAACATCTTTAGAGTCCACATGGTTTCGAGTGGTTGAGGAGATGGCTCAGTTGATAACAGCACTAGCCAAACAAGCATTTGAGACCCAGCACCCATTAACAAGTTGAGCTTGGCTGTGAGTACCTGGATCTCCAGCACTGTGGGTCTAGGGTTTAGACAGATTGATCCTGACACCTTGCTGGCCAAAATGGTGAGCTTCCTGTTCAGTGAGAGACAGCTTCTCAAGACACTAAAATGGAGAGTGGTTGAGGGAAACACTCAAAGTTCTGCCGTCTTCCATAGTGTGCACATGGATGTTTGTACGTAGACACGAGAGAGAGAGAGAGAGAGAGAGAGAGAGAGAGAGAGAGAGAGAGAG
>LOJH01010352.1:16583-28873 GCA_001685095.1 Ellobius talpinus
GAGAGAGAGAGAGAGAGAGAGAGAGAGAGAGAGAGAGAAAGAGAGAGAGGAGAAAGAAATCAGTAAATAAAATTGCATGGATTGGGAGGAGGAAAGTAGAACTCCTATAGTTAGGTCAAGAAGTGGCATGTGTGTCATGTAGATTAAAACCTACTAAAGGCTGTCACTTGCATTAACTAGAATTCCATAAGGAAATGCATGGTCTAAGTGACTTCAAAAGCAAACGCTTATTTTGTTATAGTTCTAGAGTGTATAAACCTAAAATCAGTATGCTAGCCAATTTGGTAACTTGATATCTGGTGAGCAATATTAGTTAATGTAATCAGTTGTGTGTGTGTTGTCTGATTTTTTTTGTCATGGATCTAACTCTCCAGCGAACGGAATAGTTGTTTCAAAATTACAGTGCTATTGAGTTGATATGATACCATCTGATTTACAGTTTGGATGGGTGATGTGGAGTGGGAAGGTCCCCTTTCTGTGTGTCGTCTCTCACAGATGAGGATCTTCTATGAGGAATTGAGCATAAAGTGGTCTTTGACCACAAAGAGCTAGCACTGCCTCCACGGAGAATAATAGTATCTCAGAACAGCAGCCTGATCTCTGTGAATTCAGTATTTTGTGTAAAAGGTTCCATAGAGATCACTCTGCTACGTTCTTTTGTCAATGCTCTTCTTCAAAAGACGATATCTCAAAGCTGTATCTAATGATTTCATGGAAGGCTGTTACACACAACCTAGGGAAGAGTCTCCACCCCAGTCTGAAGCAGTGAGATCTGACTTCAGCAAATAGACCCTCCATGTTGAGATGATGATCCATGTGTTCCTCAACGGTCATTTAACAGCTTTGTGTAAACGGAGATGAGATGAGGACGTATTGGAAACAGAAATGAGCCTTAAGTAGACCCAAGTCTCACTGCAAGTGTCACCGGTGATATCAGGAGTACCTTCCCTGCCTTGCTATGAGAAAGGAAGATGGCCACAAGTGACATGTCGCTGGTCAGAAGAAGCATTTAAAAGAATAAAATTCATATTAACTTCTCTGTATAGATGGAACTCAATACAGAAATGGCAAAGCCATATTAACAAGCTTACTGCATATTGTAACTGAATGTCACAGTCAAGGCATATGTAGTAGACAGATTTCAGAGTCATTAATGAAGACGTGGATTGTCTGTTTTCCTCTTCAAAACTGTTCCAGGAATATGTATACTCCTTTTTCATGAGGGTTCCATGTCTGAGCTTCTAGGAGAGACCATCCCTGGGAAAAGGAATAAGGGGCAGAAATGAGGGTAAGAAGATGCATATGAGAACAGACAGGAAATAGCCCACGGAATTTTAGGTCACCCCCTTGGGGACGGGTATCTGAGGCTGTGGACTCTTCCCTGAAGAGCCTAGAAGGACCTACAGATAGATTACAGTTTCCCTAAGACTCTCACAACCAAAGAACATTCTAGGCCTTTTGTTTTTTTATTTTGTTTATATTAACTATTAATATCTGACATACTTGCTGTGAAAATTCTCCCTGCATCCTCTCCTCTTTGGCTAGAAGAAGGAACATTTAGTCTCTCACCAGCCCACTGGGGATAGAAGAATTTTGTTTCTTCTGTCAGTTACAGCTTCATAGGAAGACAAGTGAGGAACGGTTTGAGGCCCTGATTCCTACTATGGCTTGATCACTGGAGACACATAACTGTCCTCTTCAGTTCCTTCTTCTCCTCTAACCAGGGAATCCTTAGCCGCAGATGATATGAACTCTTAATCACTAGCTTTGCAAATCAGGTTACTTGTAATGCACCTCTTATTTTATGAGAAAGGGTTTTCACTGTTTTGTTAGAGACAAAGAATATCTGTTTGTCCTAGAAATAAGATTATTCAGTATACTTTTGTTTTATTTCATGTTTCTTTTACTTAAAATATAGGTGTTAGTATGTTGAAATTCACCAATGTGAAGGGAATATAAATATTTGGGTCCTTGGCTCACTTTCCTAAGGATATAAATTTTATTTTTTGTACTTGAAGGACAGTCATTTTCTTCTTTCTAGTTATTCCTTGAGTGCCATTTAGCCAGAAATAAAGTGTACTCTGCACAGTTCATAAGTATTACATACAAACATGAGTAAATGGTCACAGCTTAAGCAAACAATACATTTGAGATGGCGCTAGAAGCAGATAACTCATTTCAAACTTTTGAAACCACATGCAGAGCTTCATGTTCTTGCAAACAAAAGTAAATCATTTAGTCTCTCCTTTCATTATTTTAAAGTGTGATTACATTTTTCCCATTATTTCCTAGTGTGCACCAGCGTATGAATGTACAGCAGCAGAAAGTGGGAGCGGGAAGGACAACTCACCTTTATTAAATGCAGGTATGTAACTCAACTTTGGAAACTTGTGTTAATGCTATATGAACATAAATTTTAATTTTCTATGAAATCCATGGTATTGAACTTGGACAGCATCCTCTTCGAGGCCCTCCTGAGTACTCTGTTTACTCTATGCTTGGTGGAGAAAAACATAATGGATTATTAATTTTCTATTTTCATGTAGATGATAGGTTTGGGGGGGTGACCTTCCACTAAGTTCTGAATATAGTTCTAAATGTCCTAATCCAGTCAACCTCAACGAATGTACAGAATGTAAGACATCAACAGCTTCTTTTTAGTTAGCTTACATTAGGAAGAATGAGGCCAATTGAGTCAGTGTTCTAAAGTTAGAGTTTTTAAATTAAAAAAAACCCAAACTAAGTTTTAGACCTTAGATAAGAAGTGTGTTGTGAAGATAAAAAAAACTTACTCATGACTTTGGCCTATGTGCCCCTGTCTTTCCTTCTCTATATTTATCTATCTAAACTCAGCAACTTTGGCGTGAACCTGCTTAAATTCCCCTGGGAGAATTTTATTTTTTAGACAAAGAGAGCCATTGGCATTCTCTAGGTTTTGCATTAATGTATTCTATGGAACTTGGCAGTGTGGTGTGAGCTATGGAGTCCCTACTGAGTGGGGGAGAATGTCATATCACAATCTTCCATTTCTATCTCTAGAGATGTGATTCACAATTCAGGAAACTCTTTTGTCTATTGTAAAAAACAAAAACTGTTTGCCTAAAGGTCTTATCCTTTTTCAAGCTTGTCTGTATTGCAAAGTTGAATGTGTGTGTGTTGGGAATCTGGGGATCTGAGGGCAGCAGAGAAAGCTCAAGGAGAAGTTAATAGGTCACTAAAAAAAATCTGCAAGTACCTTAGCTGTCTGAGAAAACAAAACTCCAGAAGCCACAGCAGCTATCATGTTTGTGAAGCTCTGATATGATTTCATATTATCATTATGTAATTGATACAATAAAGTTGGAAACATGTAATTGGTTCCTTTTAGTTGTTATGTTAAAATATAATCAGAAGCAACTTGAGGAAACATTTTGTGGGTACCTATGGTTCCAGAGAGGGAAGAGTCCCTCATAGGTGGCTGAGAGCAAGGAGCAGTATGGTGGCTAGAGCAGGAAGCTGAGAGATCACATCTTTAACTCAAACGGGAAGCTTAGTGAGCGGAAGCAGAGTGGGGCTGTATACCACAAACCCCATCCTCAGCCATGTGCTTCCTCCTATAAGACTCCACAACCATACCAAACAGCACCACCGCCTACGGGCTAAATGTCCCCAAGCTTTAGCCTCTGGGCAATAGCTCTCAGTCAACCTCCCTATTGTGTGTCTGATTTTTATTTTATATATTTTTTTAGGCAGAATAGTAGTAAGAAAGTTAAATTTAATTTTGGGGAATGGGGAGTTGGGTCAGTGAACTTGGAACTCAAAGAAGTGTAGCTGCTAGGGTGGCTTGCAGTCACTAGGTGGGCTTTCCTGTCTACTTACATAATACATCCACCGCCTCTGCCTCTCTGCCTCTGAATAGCAGAAATGTTCCTGTAGTGTTGGAAGAAGATTGCATTGTTAAAGTAAGAGCACACTCAAGCTCCCAGAACTGGTGCCAAGCATCAAGGTGGCTCTAACTGGCTTTCAGCCTTTGCATGTCAATGACCAAATTCTCCTGAGCAATGCTGGGCTTCCCCTGTGAAATCTTGTTCTGCTTTGTTGTGTGTAACTGCATGAGTGACTGCATATGCCCACTTCTGCATGCATGTTTCTAGGCCAGAGGTGGGCTGTGGGTGGCTTTCTTAATCGCTCTTCACCTTATTTTTTTGAAACAAGGTTTGATCCCGAACCCAGAGCTCACAGTTTCGTCTGGACTGGCTACCCTGGGATCCCTGGAGTCAGTTTGTCCTGTCAGCTACAAGCTTCTCCACCATGCTGAGGCTGGAGGTGCATGCAGCGGCTCTCAGTGCTTGACATGGGAGCTGAGGACTGAACCCCATGCCCACAGGCCTGTGCAGCAGCAGGGTACCCCCTGAGCCAGCTCTCCAGAGCTGGCTTCTTTTTGACACTTTACTGTTCAAATTGATGCAGCAAGCACAGTTTTGATTTTGAAAATTTCCCATCTTTTTCAAAACATTCCATGAGCATTTCATAGTATGTACTTTCTTGTGGAGCCACGTACAAACTCCTAATACACAATAATTATTTTCTAGGAATTCTCATTTACATCCAAAAGCTTTTAGTTTTTTTTTGAGAAGAGTATTCTCTCTATAATAATTATCAAATATGTACACAAATTTTATATTTTTGAAGAGTAACTTACTCTCTGAATCTTTTTATTAGGATGTTAAATCAGACTGGCTCATGACTCTTTTATGAGTTTCTGGCTGTCAGCAGACATTGGTTTTAATATAGCATCTTCCTTGGATACAACCCTATTTACTGAGTCATGAAATTAGCCTTTGTCCTTTAAAGACCACTGTCATGCTGTGTATTTAGATGTCAATGGCCTTCGTATTCTGGGCGGGGTCATATGTATCAAACAGTGGTAATTTCTAGCACTATAAGTTGGGTGTAAACAGGTATAGGGAATGCGCCACTGTCATTCACAAACACATACAGCCTACATTTCTATTTAGGGAATTTATCAGTTCTTTTTGATTCAAAGATGAACTACAACCTGGTCATGAGCCAGTCTGATTTAGCATCCTAATAAAAAGATTCAGAGAGTAAGTTACTCTTTAGATATATAAAACGTGTGTACATATTTGATAATTATTATTAAGAGAATACTCTTCTCAAAACAGGCCCAATATATCCACTTCTTTCTTCACAAAATAGCACAGGCTGCTTTCTCCTCTTACTTTGTAGGTGATGCAGACTGCCAGCTCCTAGAGATGCCTTGCCTCTGACTTCCCATTTTAGAACGTATTGCATACATTAGCAAACATAGGACTCTTAAACCTGGAAAAATGAATCTCACATTGCTTAATAAAAGCTCTTCTGCTGACATAATAAAAATCTTCCATCTTGTAGAATCTGACCAAAAATTTGTTGATAAATAAAATTTGGTTATTAAATATAAGTTTTCAGTCCTGATATATGCACAACTTTGAGATTTCAAGTGAGCCAGACAAAACAGCCAGTTCTTCAACAGGGTCTTTTATTTAACAATGATCTCGAACCAGAGAAGGAGAGAGAGGGAAGAGGTGGCAGGGATGAAGAGAAAGACAGAAACTTTTATTATTTCAGCTTCCTTGGTAATGACCTTCAAGCTCCAGAATGGAGGGCATTGATATATATTCACGCCTTCTCAGTGATGCTCTGTTTAAACACAAGGCGTCCAAGACTAGCTTTCTTGTGATGAGAATGGTCATTAGCCAGTGATGGGCACACATGGAAACAGAAGGTGCCTAGAGTGGCAAGGAGCTCAGAAGTGCTGAGAGCAGGTACAGACAGAGCACTTGGATCAGTGATGCATTCTTTGCTCTTAAACGCATAAGACTCTCGTGGACCAGAACACCATAGGAAATTGTAAACACCTTGTCAAATGACCAATGATGCATGTTCTTGCTAGATTGTAGGCTTCAGATAACAGATAATTGCATTTAAATTTTCAATGATAGAATTTGTTTTCCTTAAAAGTCACTGTGAAATTCGTGTGTGTGTGTGTGTGTGTGTGTGTGTGTGTGTGTGTGTGTGCACGAGCGCATGCATATATTTGACAATGCCTTGTTCTGTAGCTCAGATTATCCGAGGACTCACAATGCTGTCTCTGCCCCGCCCCGTATGCTACAGTTATAGGCAGATTCCACATGCAACATTTTTCTATTTTACATGTTTCCTTAGGATTTAATTGCATTCACAGAAACACACAACTAAATTAAACACTGAGATCATATTCTCTTCATTAGCACCCGATCCGTGATTCAGAATACCTTATGGCTATAAAAATATTCACCCTGTTCATTCTGGGTGCTCATGGCTTCCAGCCAGATATCAGCTCTCCAGTGCTATTCCTTTTCATTTGTTTTCATCTAGTGGAGAACGATGAATAAAAACTTAGAGACAGAAATTGGGGTTCAACCTGAAGATCAGAAAAGCAAACCAGCCAGCCATTGGCTCTTACCTCAACTTCAGACTGAAATGGCGATCCTGCCTCCAGGAATCTCAGAATGAGACTGTGTCTGATTGCTTTCTCTTTCTATATAATCCTCTCTAGTTCTGGGATTAAGGTCGTGCACCACTACTGCCTGGTTTCTATGGCGAACTAGTGTGACTCTGGGATTAAAGGTGTGTGTCATGGCTGCCTGGTCTGTAAGGCTGGCCAGTGTGGCTGTTTCACTTTTCTGATCCTCAGGCAAACTTGATTTAATGAAGTACAAATACTAGTTTAAATAATTACACCTGTGTGATTATTACTCTGTAATTTAAAACTTAGGGCTATTTTGACTTAAAACTCTGGTCGTGATTCTTTGATTTCTTCATTGTTTAATTAGTTTACAAAACAATGGTTTTCTCTACGGCATCCTCTCTCACCCCATCTTGTACCTTGCTCATCTTCAGCCTCCATTGCCCCTTCTTGTCTAGGCCTTCCCACTGGCCCCCACTTCCCTCCACGACATACTTTCCTTCTTCCAAGGGCTCTTCTTGCCACTTGCCAGGGGTCTCTGTCCTTTGTTGTTTTTAATAATCTAATGTAATCAATGCGCCTTGCCTGTGGGGACTTTCCAGCTCTTTTCATTGAGTCTGAGCTAATATATTTAGGTTAATCAGCTTCAGGTGGAAGGGTAAATGTCCTCTAATCAGCGGTGCCATCTTTGAGATGCCATTTACGCCTCAAGCCTGGGCTCTGTTCGTCCCTTCTCTTATCTGCCTCAGCTAGACTAAGATAATCAGTGCAGGAAGATGACAGTGTCTGAGTGGGAGACTTTGCTGGAAAGACACGCAGAGCACACAGCCGCGGTCACTCTTCCTACCACTCAGAGGACCTCTGCTTTAATCAGCAAGGACTTTAGCTTTGTCCTTTCCTTTTGCCCCCCCCTCTCAGACCACACAGTGGCTGGTGCTGTCTCCCCTCTCCTCCTGGGAAAAGCGAGGATAGGAACATGTGAGTCGCACTTCTGTGGAATGAGCCCAGAGTACTGCAGCAGACTGCAGCAGATGAAGGGAGGAAACCCAAAACCTGCTCATGTCTCACCATCCTCCAAAGGTGGCTCCCATTCCCATGCTGACACACAGTGGATCGTAAGCCTTCCAGGATGCTGACCAAATTCTTGAGGTAGTGGATTATAAAGAGAAAAGTTACTTTGGCTCACAGGTTTTGGAGGCTGTGATCAAGTGATGCCATTTGTGCTCAAGTCTCTGACTTTACTGACAGGTCATGTTGGGAGCACGCCATGGAGCAAACGATTTACAATAGGAGTCAAGAAGGAATAGGAGAAGGGAAAGAGACCAGAAAGGTGGTGGGCAGGGAAGAGGAGACTCTTTGAGGCATATTAGATGCTTTGAGCAGAGACATGCCAGTACCTGACTATTTCCTCTGCATAAGATGGAACTGCCTGAGGGTTCTTCCAGTTACATCCTGCCCTCACTGTCACAGAATGGACAGCGCTGAAGCGTACCCCTTCTCCGACTACCTGAGGCCTAAATCCAAATTCTGTAGACTGAATTCTAGTGTTATCCTGGAGTAATTTATTTTGTTTATTCTTCATCAGGATGTCTGTTATAATTTTCCATTGTTCTTGTTCCTAAATCAACAATGGGAAGACCAAGAGTGTTTGGGTCTGGTTTGATGAGAGAAGCAATGTTGTCTAATTCAGCTGAGAACTTATTTCTATGTGGCATTTTCTTGGGATTGAATGATGGCAACACATTTAGATTCCTTAACTTATCTAGAGAAATGTCATTATAAATTTCTTGGGAGCTTATTTTTATCATTAAATATAAAATGATGTCCATATGCATGCATCTGTGCTTGGGTATGTGCCCTTGGTGTGGGTGACTGCAGAGGTCAGAAGCATTAGATTTCCTAGAGTTAGAATTACAGGCAGCCGTGAGACATCCAACATGGGTACAGGAAACTGAACTCAGGCCCTCTGGCAGAATAATAATCACTCTTAATTATGGATCCATCTCCAGCCCTGGGAGCAGAATCTGTGAATGATTCATATCACACGTGTTGCCTTTCCCAGAGCTGTTTCTCTCCCTGCTTTCTGCGCTCTCGTGGTTTTCTTTCTTCCTCTTCCTGTCAGCATGTCTGTTATTTCTGTTTAGATTGCTCAGTTCTTGTCCAGTCTTAATAAGAGCTGAGAACCATTTCAGATGTGTATAAGTCTAAGAGAGTGGTGAGTACCATTGAGAGGCATCAGCATCCAACTGAATTACAAGGACATACCCTTAATGATGGAGTTCAGCATTTAGGGAAGAGGCGGCATCTGTACAATCAGCTGTAAAATTAGACAATTAAACACTGTATAATTGCAAGTATGGAATGAATGGATTTCCTCAAAGGTTTCACGGTCCATTAAAATCATCATTGTGGAAGATCTTAAATCAGTGTCAGTTCCTATTTAAGTTGTTTTACCTCCTTCTAGTAGCCTTGTGGGGCGTCAAGATGAGCAGAGCTGTACTTCCTCTGGAGAAGTGGATGCAGAGAACATGATAAAAGAAGTCATAGTGTTTTCTGGCAATCCTTTGGCACAGGTCGCATTTCCTGACTCCTAAGTTAGCCCACGGATAACTTGCCCTCATACTTCTTTACGTTCAGACACAGACGGGAGAGAACATTCCTGGTGATTCTGCTTTGTCTTTTGGTCCCGGGTTGCTGGAACAGAGGGCTTTTACTTATTATCTGTCTTGATTTTGTTGAACATTTTCTTGGCATCTTTGAATTATTCAGAATTGTCAGAGCTTGGCTTTTATAATTGATGAATTCCGCGGAAAGCAGGTGGCACGCCACCTTTTAGCACATTCCTCTTACAGACTCTGGGAGAAATGGCACAGACACCTGAATGGAGATGCTAAAATGACAGAAATCTTCCATTTTCTCTCTGCTCTTGTGTTTGCCTGGGGCTGGACCTCAAGAGGATAACGCAGCAGTTGAAATCTGGACCAGTTTAGAACAAGACTCATTAAGTTATCATAAAACCCTAGCACGATGCACAACATCTCAAGAGTTTTTCTCTCTGTAGACCTGTCATATAGTATTTTTAATCTTTGCTTTGGAAAAAGCATAATAAGTATGGGAATGGGGATGCACATGGGAAGTCTTTAAAAGGGACTCATGTGGGGCCCAGCCATTAGCTTGCAGAGGAACTGTTTGGTTCCCAGCACCCACATCAGGTATCTCACAACCTCTCAAAACTCCAGTTCCAGCCTCCACAGGCGCCTACATCCACAGGATGCATATAAACACATACGTACTTGGAATTTTCTTTGGGCCACCAACCAGCTCCCAAATAAAGACACAGAGTCATTAATTATGAATGATTGGCCTTGGCTTTGATTTGTCCCACCCACTTTTATAACTTAACTTGACCTGTTTCTCTTCATCCACATTTTGCCTTGGGGCTTTTTACTTTTCTCTCATTCTGTATGTTCTGCTCTCCTCCTTCTGTGTCTGGCTGGCTGGCCCTGGCATCTCCCAGGTGTCTCTTTTCTTTCTTCTCTTCCTCCTTTGAGTCTAGATTCCCTCTCCTATTTATTCTCCCTTCCTGGAAGTCCTGTCTATACCTCCTCCTTTTCTATTGGCCATTTAGCTATTTATCAGACCTATCAGGTGCTTCAGGCAAGGTAAAGCGCAACACATCTTTACATAGTTAAACAAGCATTATGCAACATAAACAAATGCAACATATCTTTGCATTGTTAAATATTCTGCAACACACAGACAAGCATGTTCACACATAGAGATAAAAATAAATAAATCTTTGAGCTGTTAGTCATATTCTGCACAGCTATTATTAAGGCAGTAAGCCAGTTGCACACTCAGAAAAGAATAAACAAGAGGCATAATGGAGCTTCAGAGTTCAAGGTCTCAGTCGCACGTTCACTCACACAGCTGGAGTGTGTATATGTGCGGATTGGCTGGAAAAACAGTTGGCAGACACACTCAGCATTGGGGTCTATTGCGGAGTGTTTGATGCATGAGTCCACCAGCTCTCTTTTATGTGAGGATGTGAAACCCTGCCATTATTGGCACAGCAAAAGCTTGAGTTGAGATAATCTTCTCTGTATTTTTTTTTCAATTGCCCAAAATATTTTCATGATGGTTAAAGATCAGGCCATATTTTTTTCATTTTTAAACACATGCTTCATTTTATGATATTTTATGATATAGAAGAAATATCCTTGCCTGGGACCCAGTTCATAAAGGAAAGCTGGTGAACTAAATTGAGTTTTGAACAGGATCCCATCAGCCAGCTTTCCCTCACTGTGACAAATCCCTGAGCCACTGAACCAGGAGGTTTATTGTGGCATGGCCAGGTGGTTTCAGTGCCATTGTGCCTGTGGCAAGGCAGACATTGTAGCGAGGAGTGTGTGATGGAGCAAGGGAGGTCTGCTCATTGTAGCCGAAAGCAGAGAAAGAGGGAGTGAGGTCTGATTGTTTCTAGGAGGTACCGCCAATGGTTCTGCCACTGTTCCTCGGAGCTAAGGCTGGCAACTGAGCCTTTAACTCACAAAGTTTAAGAGTCATTTCATAGGCAAAACATAGCAGGTCCCATAATTATTCTGAGACTGACAAACATATACAATTTGGTACTCAAATATCAGCAGCATCTGTACTGTAAAAGCTACATAGGAAATATTCATGGAGTGGTTTTCTTTCATGATTAAGTTACCAGAAGTGTGTGTGTGTATATGTATTTGTTTTTGTGATTGTGTGCGTTGTATGTGTGTGTTGTACATGGTACATGTGTTTGTGTATATGTGTGTATGTTTTTGTGTGTATGAGTGTGTTGTATGTGTATTTGTGTGGGTATGTATTGCTGTGTGCGTTTGTGTTATGTACTTTTTTGTGTATGTGTTGTGTGTGTATATGTGTATGCATATGTTTGTGTGTGTATTTGTGTATATGTGCATGTATCTGTGCATGCATGAGTTTTTGTGTGTGTGCATGTGTGCATGCATGCGTGTGTACTTTACTGACATTCTTCTAATTTCCTCCAAGACCAGCAGCAGTTGTGTGCTGTCTGTGGATGATGTGTCATAGTGGTCAGAGGCAGCAGCTCTGCGCTGTCTGTGGATGATGCATCGTAATGGTCAGAGGAGCGTTTCTCTCCTGGTCATTAGTCAAATTGCCCTTGTTTTCTGCTTTAAAAAAATGTCAACAACACAGGGTTATATTAGGAAACGATAAGATCATTAAAATGAAAAGCAAACAAAAAAATCAAAAGGTGAAGGACTTGTTTTGGGCTTGGCAAAGACAATGGAGGGCTTTATGTTTTCTGACAGAACTTAAAATCTAAATTTCATGAAAAAATAATTACTGATTTTTAAAGGGCAAGAAATATCCAAAAACCCTTATAAGTGATTTGAGAGACAAGAAAGAGGCTTTGTAACTCTGAAAAGGGAGTTTAAGGCATAGCAATGAAATGCCTAAAGAATAACTGATTCATATTTTCATACATTAGTAGGAAATATTTTAGACCTTTCAAATATTGAGGTCTTGTTTTACCACAAAAAAGCATCACCTTTCCAAACTCAGTATGCTAGTGTGGATTTATAAGCTCTTACCAGATACAAGTTAACCTGAGGGCATCTTCTTGAATTCAGTACATGCTTTTTCTTTGCTCTCCTCTCCTTCCTCTCCTTTCTCTCCTCTCCTCTCCTCCCCTTTCCTGCTCTCCCTCTCTCCTCTCCTCTTCTCCCTTCCCTCTCCTCCTCTCTCCTCTCCCCACCTCTCTTCACCTCCTCTCTCCTCCCCTCCT
>LOJH01010353.1:9889-27520 GCA_001685095.1 Ellobius talpinus
GAAAGAAAGAAAGAAAGAAAGAAAGAAAGAAAGAAAGAAAGAAAGAAAAGTGAAATCTATTGACTGAGACAGGGTCTCATGTAGCCTATACAGCTAGACTGATCAGCAAGTCCCAGGAATCCACCTGTCTCCACATGACTAGCTGAGATTACAGACAGGCACCAGTACACCTGACTTCACTTTTTGTTTTAAGGGTTCTTTTTCTTGCTTGTTTTGGGAATATAACCTAGGGCATGGTGCATGCTAGACAAACATCTCACCCTTGCCTCTATCCCTAGCCCTTTGGTGTCTTATCTTGAAGTTTTAAATACACTATTGATTGCTACTAATACTAGAATTTGGTTTAATGTGAGATGGTTTGTGGTTTTTTTTCTTTCTTCATGTGGTGTATGTATGCATGTTTGCATGGATGTGGGCACATATGTGGGTGCGTGGATGCACATGTGCACATTCATGTGAGGCCCAATGTTGATGCCTGGAGTCATTGTCAATAACTTTTCTACTTCATTTGTTGAGGCAGGTTCTCTCAATCAAACCCAGAGCTTGTCGCTACTAGTCTCAACTAGGATCTCCTGTCTCATCCTTCCAAGCCTGGCACTCAGCTGGGCCTCCACACCCAACAGACATTTACGTGGGTCTCTAAGGATCTGAACTTGGTTCTCAGGCTTGCCTGGAAAACACTTTCACCACTTATTCATCTCCCCAGCCCCTGGTTTGGATTTTTGAGCCAGAGTCTCTATTCCAGACAGCCTGAAACTTCCTGAGTACCTGAGGATGACCTTGAACTCCTGATCCTCGAAGTTCCTCCTCCTGAGGGCTTGGATTACAATCACGCACCACCACACCAAGTTTACGTGGTGCTGGGGATCAAATCCAGGGCTTCGTGCATGCTAAGCAAGCCCTCTACCAAGTGAGCCACATTCCCCAGCCCCAGTCATTGCAAGATGTAGGGAAGGCAGTTAGGGGCTATGGGCTGGGTGTGTCTGCCAAGGGTTCCTGTGTTGAAATTTGCTACCCATTATAAAGTATTCAGAGGATGGAAAGTTAAACCAACCAAGTGGGAAGAGACAGCACTTGGGGAGAGCAACTAAGGTGAGATTAGATCATTCAGGTGGAACACCCGTGGTTGAATCCTGGTGGCTCTATAAGGAGCCAGAGACTAATGCAGATGTCTCTTACCATATGACACCCTCTGTCACTTTGGGACTTCACCACCAAGAGGGCATTTGTCTGGTGTGCACCTTCAGGCTTGTAGGCTAAACAAATCTCTTTTCTTTATAAAGCTATCCAGCTTTGAGAACTTTGTACTGTAGCAACACTAAAGATACACTTCTTATTTGAGACAGTACCTCAAAATCACTTTGTCTCCAAAACTATGGTTGAACTTGTTCTAATCCACCTTTCTCCAGCTCCCAAGGGCTGGAATTATAGCTGTCATCCACCAACCTTTCCATTCAGATTCCAGCATCCTGAGTTATTTTCTTCTTAAGTTTTAGTTGATTTGAGATGGCTCTCACAGTGTACTTCAGCCTGGGTCCAAATGGGATAGCCTCCTGGCTCAGTCTCCTTAGGATTAGGCATGTCCAGCTCAAGAATAAATACTTTGAGCTTAACATTTGAGCCTATTATTCTACAAATGAAAATCAGAAACCCAAATGGAAGGACAGAAAGAAGCAACCAGTGAAGTAATCGATGGATGCAGGAATCTGAAGAGTTTAGCTGGGTTTCAGCTACTTGGAGAGAAGAGCCGGAATGGAAACCCAGGGCTTCAAGTCAGGTTGCTTCCCCTACAATGCCTAGAATATTACGTACTACCGCACAGAGCCGGCTGTTATCACCACAGCACAGCCATGCCGCATTTCAGAAGAAAACAAACGATAGTTAAGTTTTGAATTGTGCATGGCTAGCCATGAGAATTTCTTCCCTGTGCTATGACAAATGTGGGTGCAAAGGCAAGGTCAGAGTTGTCCCAGTTCAGTTTTCACACTGTAAGCCAGGCCACTGCCAGTCTCCCTTCCTTCCTGTCTTTGTTAGCCTGCCAGTCACCCCAGTGGGTTGAGTCCAAGTGCACAGGCGCTCAGCCAGATGGTGACTAACACCCCCACCCCCGTGCACCGGGACCACGTAGGAAAGGCAAATGGCACCACTTCAAAGAACCCTGCTAGACCAGTTCGCATCTGTAACTCTCACCCACAAACGCGTCTTTGTCTTGTAATCTAAGCACGGAGTGACGGATGAGAGGAGGAGGGAACCTGTGCTAGACCATTTGGGCGAAGGGAACAATCTCAGCAAGATCTCTAGAATTTGTTTTCAGGTAGATTCTCATATAGCCCAGGCTAGCCTCCAATTATGTACCCAAGGATGACTTTGAACCTCTGATCCTCCTGCCCCCACCTTTTGAGAGTTGGGATTCTATGGCACCCAAACTCCTGGTTTATAGGGTGCAGGCTATAGAACCCAGAGCTTCATGCATGCTAAGCAAGGTACTCTACCAACCGAGTGGCTTCCCCAGCCCATTCCTGAACTTCTGATCCTCCTGTCTCTACACTTTGAACACTGGAATTAAAGGTGTGCAGAACCATGCCAGGTTTTTACAGATGGTTTTGTTGTTTTTGAGACAGAGTCTCATGATATAATATGGCCCTAGCTGACCTAGAACACACAGAGATCTGCCTGTGTCTGCTTCCCAAAGTGCTGGGATTAAAGTCTTGCCTAGCTAGCAATTTTTTTTTCTCTATCATGAAACTCGCTATATAAACCAGGCTGGCCTCAAACCCAGAGATCCACCTGCCTTTGCCTCCCGAGTGCTGGAATTAATGGTGTGCAGCACTACCCTACCATCTGGCCTGGAGTGAGATGTTTAAAAACTTGAAAAGAATATGTCGCTAATCTGATTGAAAATATATGTCTGTCACCTCTTGGTCTTTGGTTGAACATCACCTATAAAATACACATGTAGCTAGACCCAGGGTAGAAGGACCATGAAAACGTAAATATAGTAGTCATCTTCGTAAGGGTTTCTATTGCTGGGAAGAGACACCATGCCCACGGCAACTCTTATAAAGGAAAAACGTTTAATTGAGGTGGCTCACATTTTCAGATGTTTAGTCCATTATCATCATGGCAGGACATAGTGGCATGCGGGCAGACATGGTGCTGGCCACATCTTGATCAGAAGGCAACAGGAAGTGGACTGAAACACCAGGTGCTATCTTGAACAAACAAGAGATGGCAAAGTTCACCCCCAAAAGTGACACACTTCCTCCAACAAGACCACGCCTACTCCAACAAGGCCACACCTCCTAATAGTGCTACTTCCTTTGGGGGCTATTTTTTTTTCAAACCCTCACAGTAGTTTTGGACTAGTGGGCTCATTTCCTTCCATTTAGAACATTCCTGTTATAACATGTAACTATTATAAATACGTATACCACATATTAATATGCTATACATAATTTAAACGTTTTGAAACTGGGCTTGCTACCCAGGTTAGCCTTAAATTCCTGGGCTCAGGCATTGCTCCCGCCTCAGCCTGTTAAACTGCACCGCGCAGATTGTGTGTCACACGCATGCCACAGTGTGTATGCGGAGATCAGACAATAGCTTACAGAAGTAGGTTCTCTCCTTCTGCCGTGTAGGTCCTGGGGATCAAATCAGTTTGTTCAGCTTGGCCATCAGTGCCTTGACCCACTGGGCCATCTCACTGGTCCATGACCTCAGCCTCTTGAGCAGTTGAGTCTTTTCTGGAAGTTTTATTACCTCTTGAGATGGGGTTTTACTGTGGAGCCCAGTCTGGCCTAGAATTCACTACCATCCTCTCTATGCTCCCAAGTCTTGAGGTACCGCCACACCCAGCCTGAAAATCCATGATATTGGATGCATGGTACATGGACTCCCTAGGAGAGTGTGCTCTGGGTTGACTAGGCTTGATCTCCACAGTTCAGACACCGACAAAGAGAATGTTCCTGGAAATGAACAACTTGACCTGGAAACTGCACAGCCCCGAGAATGGGAGAACTAAAAGAGAGAAATCAACATTTGCCAACATTTAAAAGATCCATCTCCCTGTACAGCGCATGCTAAGCACACTGTGCCCCTGAACTATATCACCAGGCCATAGCTCCAGTTTGTATAGTTGGGATTATCTGCTTGAAGGTCCCAGGATCCCACTGTCACCCCACACGGTCCTTCCCACATCTCCAATCAGTATGAAGGCTTTTTATTAATTATCTCTTTCTTGAATAGTGCTTTGGTGGAATTTGGGGATGAGAACTCCCAGGGATGTGCTTGTATCTCTGAACCACAGCCCCTTACTGGGGGACTCCATGCAGGTGTGCTACTGTTGAACCGTGACTCCAGCCCCTGACTGGAAGATGCTAGCCTCTGAACCACAACCTGAACCCCTCATGGAGGTAAGGATTCTAGTCAAGTGCTCTACCACTGAGCCATACCCCAACACCCTGAGGACCTTTCTAACAGGAGCAGAGAAGGCAAGGCCAGCGGATCTTTCACAGAACCCTCCCTTGGACTTGAACACATCAAACTTAAAATGAACACAAACCTTTCCTTCAGAAGAGGAGGCTGATGCCACGGCTGTGCAGATAGCATCTTGGATTAACAAGAGAGGAAGCTTATATAAACAAATTCTTCAAATTAAGTGGCTGCGGAAAAGAAAAGCCTTCTGGGAGGATTGATAAGGGAAAGTGGAGAAACAGTCCAGTGCAGAAAAGACAATAACAGCAAATAGGAAAACTAGAAAGGCAGCTTCTGGGATGCCCACCCTGGAAGTTCCAGAGGAGGAAGGGGGAGGTGGAGAGCAGAAGACAACTTTTCCCGCTTGTGGGTCCTGAGGGTGGAACTCGGGTCCTCAGGCTGATGGAAGCACCTTTACCGACTGAACTATTTTGCTGCCCTCCTCCAGACTCCCCCTTTTCTTCAAGACAGGGTTTCTCTGTGTAGCCCTAGCTTCCTGGAATTCACTCTGTAGACTGGGCTGGCCTTGAACTCAGAGAGCTGCCTGCCTCCTCCTCCCAAGTGTTGGGATTAAAGGTGTGTGCCACCACCACCCGGCTCCCTTTTTAAAGTATTAAAGAACACAGTTGTAGGCTCTCAGGGCTGGTGCTTGGATGTGCAGATGGTAGTTGTCTCCACAAGCCCTGCCACTCATTTAAAAACACTGCAGAGAAGGGACTTGAAGATGGCTTAAGGGGGAAAAGAGGGATTGCTTTGTAAGCCTGAAGATAAGTTCAAATCCCCAACACCCACATGAAAAGGCCATTGTGGGGGCTGGAGAGATGGCTCAGTGGTTAAGAGCACCAACTGCTCTTCCAGAGGACCCACATGGCAGCTCACAACTGTCTGAAGATCCAGTTCCAGGGGATCTGACACTTCACACCAATGCACATAAAATAAAAGTTAAATAAACCATTTTTTAAAAAAAAGAAAAGGCCACTGTGCTATTCACGCCTATAACCCCAGCACTGTGGGGCAAAGAAAGGCAGTGCCGAGAGTTCATTGGCCAGCCAGGCTAGCTGAAATGGAAAGTTCTGGATCGCTGAGAACTGTTGTCTCAAAGTAGCATGGCTAACATCCGATGCCCTGCTCTGAGCTCCTCAGGCACACACATGCAAGGGTGCACACACACAGGGGTACACACACAAGGTGCACACATCTGGACGTTCATGTGCATGTACCACACACACCACATAGACTTTGCATATCATACACACAAAGTAAATAAATAATATAATAAAGATCCCAGCCCACAACTCCGGCAGAAGACTCCCACTATACCTGAGACCACACGGGTACTAGGAACAACTCAGAGGGCCCGAGTTCCATTCCCAGCACCCACATAGCAGCTCACAACTGTCTGTTAACTCCAGTTCTGGGGGATCTGACACTCCCACAGACACTAAGGCAAGCAAACACCAATGTGCACAAAATAAAAGATAATAATAAATACAAAAGTCAAGGAGGAAGATGAAAATGTCCTAGAGTTGAATGAAAATGAAGACACAACATACCGCCCGCCTATGGACACAACAAACAGAAAATCCCCAACAAACAGAAAATTCAGAATAGGGAAACCCAGAGATAGTTGACCAGACCTTGTGGGAGCTCATGGACTCTAGACCAAGAGCTAGGGAGCCTACATGGGACATACCTAGGGCCCTCTGCACATGGGTGACAATTGTGTAGCTTGGTCTGTGGGGGTTCCTAGGAGCGGGACCAGGAGCTGTCCCTGGTATACGAGCTGGCTTTTTGTAACCTATTCCCTATGATGAAATGCCTCGCTCAGTCTTAATGCCTCAGCTTGCTATGACATGCTTTGTTGTCTCCCGTGGGAGAGGAGTGGATGGGGTGGGATAGAAAGGAGGTGGAGGGAAGGAACAGAAGGAGAAGAGGGAGGCGAAACTGGTTGGTATGTAAAATAAATTTTAAAAAATTAAAAAAAAACTTAGCAAAGCAGGAAGATTAGAAGTTTAAGATTATCCTTGGCTATACAGCAAGTTTGAGCTAGCCTGGAATAAGAGACCCTGTCTCAAACAAATGAACAAGAATTGGTTCTTTTCAGGAACAAAAACAACAAAACAAGATTGATAAAACCTTGGCAAAACACACACACACATACAAGAACAAACTAATATAATTGGAGATTCAAAGGAGGCATTACAACAGATATCAATGACATTCTGAAAATCGTTATGCTAAACTTTGAAACATATATCCCACTAAATGGGAAAACCCAAGAAATGGAAGCATTTCTAGATGCAAGGGATCAACAAAAATTAAACTAATGAGTGAGTTCCAGGACAGCCGAAGATACTGAAAAACCCTGTCTCAAAACAACAACAAAAAATTAAACTAAAATGAGATAAACAATCTGAAATTTTAAACAGTTCTAAATATACAATGAGATTAAAATAGTAGTTTCTTTATTTTTTCTAGTTCCATCCATTTGCCTGCAAATTTCCTGATGTCATTGTTTTTAACAGCTGAGCAATACTCCATTGTGTAAATGTACCACATTCTCTTTATCCATTCTTCAGTTGAGGGGCATCTAGGTTGTTTACAGGTTTTGGCTATTGTAAATAAAGCTGCTATGAACATAGCTGAGCAAGTGTCCTTGTGGTAAGATGGAGTATCCTTTGGGTATATGCTCAAGATTGGTATAGCTGGATCTTGAAGTAGATTGATTCTCAATTTTATGAGAAACCTCTGTATTGATTTCCAAAGTGACTGTACAAGTTTGCACTCCCACCAGNAATGTACCACATTCTCTTTATCCATTCTTCAGTTGAGGGGCATCTAGGTTGTTTACAGGTTTTGGCTATTGTAAATAAAGCTGCTATGAACATAGCTGAGCAAGTGTCCTTGTGGTAAGATGGAGTATCCTTTGGGTATATGCTCAAGATTGGTATAGCTGGATCTTGAAGTAGATTGATTCTCAATTTTATGAGAAACCTCTGTATTGATTTCCAAAGTGACTGTACAAGTTTGCACTCCCACCAGCATAAGGTGTCCTTAGTGTTTTTGATCTTAGCCATTCTGACAGGTGTATGATGGTCATTTCTCTGATGGCTAAGGATAGTGAATAATTCTTTAAGTGTCTCTCGTCTGTTTGAGATTCTTCTGTTGAGAATTCTCTGCTTAGATCTGTACCCCATTTTTACTTGGATTATTTGGGGTTTTTTGATGTCTAATTTCTTGAGTTCTTTTATATTTTACAGATCAACCCTTGGTCAAATATGGGATTGGTAAAGATCGTTTCCCATTCTGTAGGCTGTCATTTTTGTCTTATTGACAGTGTCCTTTGCCTTAAGAAGTTTTTCAGTTTCAGAAGGTCCCATTTATTAATTGTTGATCTCAGTGTCTGTGCTATTAATGTTCTATTCAGGAAGTTGTCTCCTATGCTAATATATTCAAGCCTCTTTTCCACTTTCTTTTCTATTGGGTCCAGTGTAATTGGATTTATATTGCAGTCTTTGATCCACTTGGACTTGAGTTTTGTGCAGGGTGGTAGATATGGATCTATGTGCATTTTTCTATATGTCAACATCCATTTATGCCAGCACCATTCATTGAAGATGCTTTCTTTTTACCATTGTATAATTTTAGCTCCTTTGTCAAACATCAGCTGTTCATAGGCATGTAGATTTATATCAGGGACTTTGATTCAGTTCCACTGATCCACCTGTTTTTATGCCAATACCTTGCTGTTTTTATCACTATAGTTCTGCAGTAGAGCTTGAAATCAGGGATGATGATGCCTCTGGAAGTTTCTTTATTGTACAAGATTGTTTTAGCTATCCTGGGGTTTTTATTTTTCCATGCAAAGCTGAGTATTGTTCTTTCAAGGTCTGTAAAGAATTGTGTTGGAATTTTGATGGGGATTGCATTGAGTCTGTAGATTGCTATTGGCCATACACTATGTTGTATGTTGAGCATATCTCCCTTCCTTTTCCACATGCTCCCTTCTCTCCCTGCTTCCCTCCTTAGTCCCCTTCACTCCTCTAGGTAGCCTCACATCTGCTTCCCTGTCATGTATACATACACGGATTTACACATCTCTAGCTATCCAGGGAGCATCAATTAGACAAATACAATCTTTTGCCTTTCTGAGACTTAATACAAGAGGAGGAGCTTAGTCCTACCTCAGCTTGATATGCCACGTTTTGTTGACACCCATGGGAGCTCCAACCCTTTCTGAACAAAAACAGAGGAGTGGATGGGGTGGGGGAGTGCAGAGGAAGGTGGGAGAAGGGAATAGGAGAGGAGGAAGGGGAAATGGCAGTTGGGATATAAAATATATGAATAAATTTAATAATAAGAAAAAAGAAACAAAACCCAATATAGTATATGAAACTATCCTAGTTCCAGTGCCATGGCTCAGTGAGTGGCAAAGACATCTGTCCCCAAGCCTGATGACCAAATTTTGATCCCTGGATCCCACCTAGTGGTAAGAGAACTTAATGCTCACAAATTGTCCTCTGACCTCCACCCACACACTGTGGCACATTTATACATACAATAAGTGAATGCAATTTCAAAATGCCCTCATGTGATATGGTACTACGCATGGGACCTAGAATCACCTAGGAGAAGTCTCTAGGTGTATCTGTGAGAAATTGTTTTTCTTTTTCTTTTTTGGGGGGGTTGGTTTTGGGTTTTTAAGACAGGGTTTCTCTGTAGTTTTTGGAGCCTGTCATGGAACTAGCTCTTTGGCCTCAAACTCAGAGATCCACCTGACCTCTGCCCCCCGAGTACTGGGATTAAAGGCGTGCACCACCACCACCCGGGGAGAACTTATGTTTTTCTTTACATTTTGTGTGGGGGTTGTGCCTGTATGTATGTGTGCAAACACGTGGAGGCCTGAAGCAATAAAAAGAATCAGCCCACATTACTCTTCCAACCTATTCCCCCTGAAGCAAGTTTGTGACTAGCTAGCTCGGTCGCTCTGGGGATCCCATGTCCACCTTCCAAATCTGGAATTACAAACAGGCTGCCACATCCACCTGGCATTTCCGTGGAGATCCAAACTCCAGTTCTCCTGAGGGCACACCAAACACTAGCCACTGAGCCATCTCCTCAGCCCCCACAGAAGATGTTCCAGATCAGGTTAATTGAGGAGAGAAGTCTCTTTCCAAAGTCAGGTAGCACTATCCCATGGGCTGGGGTGCCAGTCTGAATACAAAGGAGACAGTGAGTTGAGCACCAGCATTTATCCCTCCCTGCTTCCCGAGCACGGGTGCAGCGTGGCCAGCCGCCTCCGGCTCCTGCCACCATGCCAGACTGTACCCTCAAACGATGAGCAAATCTTTACGGAAGCTGCTTTTTCTGGGTACTTGATTCTAGCAAGAGAAGTAACACATACAGAAACCACACAGAAGAAGTGAAAGTGTTGAACATTTTATTAAGATTTAAAAGCTTTGTGTGTGACGAACCAAGTTCGGGGGGATGGGCACCTCTCAAAGGCGTGAGCCCTGTGTGGCTTGGTCATTGTGCAGCTGTGAGAGGTCTGTCTTCTAAGTGGTTCGTGTATTCACACTCTCGGGCCCCTGTTTCGAAAACTGACGCCATCTTCTTCCTTCATGGAAGAACAGACACTGTTACGCTCCAGTTTTACCAGCTTGCTGTCACAGCATCTTTGACATCACAGCTGGACTAGAATTTCTTCCAGTGAGTTCTAGAACTTATCTCAAGTGACCTTGAGGCTCCTCAGAGGCACAAATTATCCAAATACTTCTTAGGTTTGGGCTTGGGGGTGGGATGAGGGAAAGCAGGGGTTGGGGCTGTGTGGAGCGGGAATTACAGGCAGCTATGAGTCACCTAATGAGGGTGTTGTGAACTGAACTCAGGTCCTTTACAAGAGCGGTTTGTGCTCTTAATTACTGAGCCACCTCTCCAGCCCTTATCTTGTTTGAGACAGGATCTCTCTCTCTCTCTCTGGCCTGGGGCTCCCTCCTTACTTCCCCACCACTGGGAAGATAAGTGCAGTCTGGGATTGCAGGACTGCAGACATATGCCACCATATCTAATTTATCTTTTTTTTTTTAAGAGGGATTCTCATGTCGGCTAGGCTGGCCTAAAATTTCTACTATGCCTGCTTCTGCCTCCTGAGTGCTAGGATTATAGGTGTGGACCCCATCACTGGGTTCAGCTTCATTTTAACGATTAAAATTTTATATTTGTGTGTGTGTGTGTGTGTTTGTGTCTGCACGCACATGAGCAAGCAAGCAAGGACACTTACACATTCCATAGCCTTGTGTGGAGGTTGGAAGATAACTTTTGGGAGTTTACTCTTTCACTGAGTAGATCCTGGGACTTGAACTCAGATCATAGGTTAGGCAGCAAGCATCTTTACACACAGTGCCATATGAAGGATTTTTAAGCTTTCTGCCACTGAGAACATCCATTTCCATCCTCCCAAACTGAAATGAAACTCTGTTCCCATTTAACACTAACTCGCACCTTCTACCCCACCCAGCCTCTGGGACCCACCATTCTGTACTTTCTGTTACTTATGAGTTTGCTCATTCTCAGGACCTCACAGAAACGGAATCAAGCAAGATTTGTCCTTTTGTAACTGGCCTTGTGTGTATATGTAGTATGTGTGCCTACATGTGTGTAAATGTTCACATGCACTTATGTTTACAGAGACCAGAGGTTGACTTCAGGAGTCTTCCTCAATCACTTGCTACCTTAGCTTTTTGAGACAGTGTCTCTCACTGAATCTGGAACTCACCAGTTTGGATAGATGGGGTGGCCATCGGCCTGTCTCTGCCTTCCAAA
The DNA here is from genome assembly GCA_001685095.1 of Ellobius talpinus. Taxonomy (NCBI): domain Eukaryota; kingdom Metazoa; phylum Chordata; class Mammalia; order Rodentia; family Cricetidae; genus Ellobius; species Ellobius talpinus. The sequence goes on from LOJH01010353.1 coordinate 21,185, forward strand.
TGACAGGTTTACAAGTGCATGCATCAAGCCCAAGTTTTTACATGGAGGCTGGGCTGTAGCTGAGGTCCCCATGTTTGTCTGGCTTACACTTTACCAACTAAGTACACCTCCAAAGTCTCCACGGCCTTGAACTCAGCCAAGGATAGCCTTGAACTCCTTACCCTTCTATGTTTGCTTCCTGAGTGCTAGGATTACAGTCTAGTGTCATTGCCCCCAGATAACTTTTATGTAATATATATTTTACCACTAGACAGATCTTCATGAAAACTGTTATCTGATCCCCCTTTCCCAGGGTGGCAGACAACTCAGATAGTTTGTGGAAGAAAGAACTCATCCCCAAACTATGTATTCTAGAACAAGACAAAATTCAGTCAAGGGCAAAATGGTTTTCCGACAGCTGGGCCAGACTGCATTGTTTACATTCTTAGATAGGAAATCATCTTGAGTGTCCTGTCCCTTCTCTTCCCATTCTTCTGCTTCAGCTAAAGAGCCAAGAAAAAGACAGTTTCAGACCAGAAGCAAAGAGATAAACTCCTATGGGTGCAGACTGGCTTTGTGTGCAGTAAGGAGCCAAAGGTCAGCCTCAGTCATCATTCCTCAGGGCCTGTCCATGTTGTTTAACAGTGTGTGCATGTGTATGTGTGTGTAGATGTATGTGTACATGCATGTGTACATGTGTGTGTGGTGCATGTGTGTATATGTGTGCATGTGTGTGTGCATGTGTGCATGTGTGTGCATGTGTAAGAGGATGAGGGGTGTGTTGCCATAGCATGCATGAGGTCAAAGGCAACTTTCAGGAGTCATTTCCCCCCTCTACTGTGTGGGACCCAGGGGTTGAACTTCAGTTGTCAAGCTTGACAGCAAGTGCCTTTGCCCAGTTGTGCTCAATAGTTTTAGGACAATCTGGCAAAGGCTAGGATCATTTGAGAGGAGGGAACCTCAATTAAGAAAATACCTCCAACCAGGCAGTGGTGGTAGCAAGCCTTTAATCCCAGCACTGCGGGACCCACATTAGAAAGCCTGATGTAGTAAGGTGGTGGTACACACACCATTTAATCCCAGCATTGAGGAGGCAGAGGCAGGCAGATTTCTGTGAGTTTGAGATCATCCTAGTCTACAGAGTGAGTTTTAGGACAGCCAAGGCTACACAAAGAAACCCTGTCTCAAAAAAAGGGGGGGAGAAAAAAAGAAAAGAAAGAAAAAGCTTTCATAAAAATCAGCCTGTGGGCAAACCTGTGTGACACTTTCTTAATTAGTGATTGATGGGGAAGGGCCCAGTCCATTGTGGGTGGTACTATCCCTGAGCTGGTGGTCCTGGGTTCTATTAAGGAAGCAGGCTGAGGATATCCTTCCTTACCCTTTCTGAGGAATGGATACAGGGTTGGGTGGGGGAAAGGTACGGGAATCAGGAAGAGGGGAGGTGGGGAACTGTGGTTGGTATGCAAAATAAAAAAACTTTTAAATTAAAAAAAAAGAAAGAAAGCAGGTTGAACAAGCCATGAGGAACAAGTCAGTAAGCAGCAGCTCTCCATGGTCTTTGCATCAGCTCCTGCATCTGGGTTTCTGCCCTGTGTGAGTGTCTGTCCTGACTTCCTTCTGTGATGAACAGTGATATGGAAGTGTAAGTCAAATAAACCCTTTCCTCCCCACCTTGCTTTTGGTCATGGTGTTCCCGACTATCATAACACTGATCCATCTCACCGGCACCCCACATCATTTTTGTTGTTGTTTTATTTTGCGAAACAGGCTCTCTTGCTGGATTAGAACTTCATTTGGCTAGACTGCCTAGCCAAGGATCAAACGTCTCTACCCACCCAGAACTGGGATCCTAAACATGTTTCAACATCCCTGGACTTTTCACATGTGCTCGAACTCAGGTTCTCATGCTTGCATAGCAAGCACTCAACCAGCTGAACCGCCTCTCACCTCACAAACAAGCTTCTTGATACTCGAAGGCCACGATGAAGAACAGGAGCCAGGAAGGCAGCCAGTTAAATTCAGGAGGGTGGGGAAGAGAAGTCAGCCTGACTGAGCGCCAGGTTCACAGCGATAGCATTGGAAGCATGGCCGCCAAGAGGTGGCCCCAAAACATGGGGCCCTTGTTACTCACCTCACCAAAGTGTTTCTCAATAATGTTCAGGGCACTCTGGCTAATATGACAATTCTGGTGCAGCTGTAAGGACTCGATTTTTCCAATACCACCAAATTCCTCTATCAGAAGACACAGGTTTTCCTTCTCATGCAGCTTGTCTGCCTCCTGAGGATGGATGGGGACCAGCAAAGAGACCATCAGACACTGAGTGTGCTGGAGGGTGGGTGCTTCAGCTGGACAGCCCTAAGAGAGCTTTCCTAGGTAGAGACAGATCTGTTCCAGCAGGAGTGGCCGCAGACCCATTGGAAATGTCAAGATTTCCCTCTCATTTCATTAATTTATTTACTCAATCATGCATGTGCACATTTATTCACAAAATCTCATTCACAAAATCACCCATGAAGTCATTCATTCACAATAATCTCCCATGAATTCATTCACTCACAAATACATTCATGAATTCACACATGCATTTACCTGTTCACACATTCATTCACTTTTCTACTCAAAATGTATTCAACATTAGAGAATACAAATATAATAAATATAAAAATGCTTTTGTCCAAAGCATTAAAGAATTCAAAATGAAAAATATTCAATAAAAAACCAAGTGCAAGTCAGGTGGTGGTGGCCCATGTGTTTAATCCCAGCACTCAGGAGACAGAGAAAGGCAGATGTTTGTGAGTTCGAGGCCAACCTGGTCTGCAGAGCAAGTTCTAGGATAGGGTCCAAAGCTGCAGAGAAACCCTGTCTCAAAAAATAAAAACAAATCAGTCCTTAAAGAAAAAACTGATACATGGTGATGCCTTCCTGTATTCTCAGTATTTCAGAGACCTCATGATGCTGAAGGATTACCATGTAAACCTGCCTGGGCTCCATAAGGAGACCCTGTCTCCAAAGCAAAAAAATCAAAAACAAAAACTAATTCAGGTCTGGAGAGATGGCTCAGTGTTTAAGAGCACAAACTACTCCTACAGAGGACCTGAGTTCAGTTCCCAGCACCCACATCAGGTGACTCACAAGTACCTGTTCTGAGCTGCAACTCCAGCTCCAGGGGAATCTGATGCCTCTGTTTGCACCTGCACTCACGTGCATATACCCACGCACTTAAAAATAAACCTTTTTTTTAAAAAGGCCTAGTAACTTTTTTTTTTTAAAGACAGGGTTTCTCTCTATAGCCCTGGCTGTCCTGGAACTCACACAGCAGACCAGGCTAGCCTCAAACTCAGATTCTCCTGCCTCTGCCTGCCGAGTTCTGGGACTAAAGGTGTGCACCACAATGCCTGGCACTGGCACAGCTCTTTAAAAGTTTGTTGTGTTTCTGCACCCTCTGTTCTGTGGGTTTCTCAGTCTCAGGCAGGATAAACCCACATCTTCACCAGCCAGCCTCACCTGCCCCCCAGCCCACGCCTTCGGTTCGCTCTCCCCCCATTTTCCAATCACTTGCTCTGGCTATCTCTCCCCCTTGATATTCCTTTGGCCTAGAATGTTCTCCCCCAGGTGTCCACAAGACTCATCTATACTCAGTTCTCTGATTAGGACGTTCCCTAGAGAATGTTCCCTTCTCTGAGCATGGCATGTGTGACAGCAGCCACTCCTTACCCTGAATGAGCAATGAGTGACTGCTTAGCCTGAGTCCTTCCCGGGAAACCTCTGCAGTGAACCCCGTGTCACTCACAAACAAGCTCCACAGAACGAGGATGCGAGCAGGTCTGTCCTGAACACTTGTTGCAAAGGTGCTCACATGAGAAACTGGAGGCACCCACGTAGGTACTTGCTTCACAGATTGGGTAGCCCAGCAGGCTAGCCTCAAACATTCTACTTAGCCTAGGTTGCCCTCAAACTCATGACCTCCTTCCTCTGTCTCCAGAGTGCTAGGATGGCAGGTATACACTGTGAGCTTGGCTGGGAGTCCTTTCCTTGTTTGTTTTCCCTTTGTGTTATCCACAGGATGGGGGGAAAGTGGGAAAATGACCAGAGAATCCTACGTGGGGTTCATACACTCATTTATTCATTCGGAGTCAGGGTTTCATGTAACGCAGTCTGGCACTAACTTGCTATATAGATGAGGGTGACCTTGAACTCCTGATCCTCCTCACCTCGACCTCCTGAGTGCTGGGATTATATATAGGTCTGCAGCAGCATGCTTGGGCTATGTGGTGCTTGGGATGGAACCCAGGGCTTCACACATGCAAGGGAGGCATGTTAGCAAATGTGCTACATCCCAGCCCGACCAACTTGCGTTACTTAAACTTTTTACATTCATTTTCTCTCTCGCGCCCCCACCCCTTGTGTATGCATCAACACATGCACCATTGCACATGTGTGGAGGCCAGACGACAACTCACTGAAGCCCCATCTCTCCCACTGCCACATGGGTCCTGGGGACTGAACTCAGGTGGTCAGCTTAGAGGCAAACACCCTTACCCACTGAGCCCTCTGGCCCCAGACCCAGCAACCCCGCTGCCATATCTGAGTAGTATGCTCACATGCTCACTTGTCTTCGGTCTGGGACTGCCGTTCAGAACAGCTTACCTGGAGAAAGTAAGAAACGATGTCAAGGATGATGGTGATGATCTTCATGTCTGGAGCAGTGAGCAGATTTAGCAGCGGCTCCAGGACTCCTGAGTGCACAAGCATGCTCAACTGGCTCTGAGAGGCCCCTGTTGCAAAGTTTGCCACGGCCCACACAGCTTCCTTCTGGACCCTGAATTCTGCCTGCAAAGACGGGGTTTGTGTTCTCTACAGTGCCAGGGTCATCATAAAGTGATGCTGACTTGATTCGTGCTTTGTTGTTGTTTCTATACATTTTTGAGACAGGAATCTCATGTAGCCCAGGCTGGTCCCCAACTTGCTGTAGATATGAGGAGGACCTTGGACTTCTGGCCCTCCTACCTCCTCTTCCCAAATGCTGTCCTTACAATGAGAACCACCATGCCTGGTTTATGTGGTACCGACACTCGGTCCCAGGGCCTTGTGTATGGTAGGCGAGTACTCTTACCAACAGAACCACACCTTAAGCTTTTAAAAATAGGGTTTCACAAGCTACAGAGAAATCCTGTCTCAAAAAAAAATAGGGTTTCACTATATAGCCAAGGCCACCCTGGGACTATGTAGCCTAGGTAGGCCTTCAATTTATAATCCTCCTGTATGTTAGAATTACAGGTGTGTGCTCCAGACTTGGTTTAACTTGGCTTACTCTCCAGGTCAGATAGTAAGAGCTGAGCTTATATATAAAATTTATGTCCCATGGCCTGACAACCTGCCTTCAATTCATCAGAACACAGCATGTGAGCAGAACCATGAAGTAGGCAGACTGACTCCCACAGGATGCATTTTCTTAGACAGGGTCTCACATGGTGCAGACTGCTGTTACAAGCACAGTGTAGCCATGGAAGACCTTGAACCTCTGATTATCCTACTTCTAGCTCTCTTCATGGGGTTTCTGGGGATTGAACTCAGGTCCTCAAGCTTGTACAACAGGCACTGTACAGACTCTCTCCCCGGCTCTGCCACTTACGTTCTTTAGTAGAGCTACCAATGGGGGCAGCAGGTTACACACGATCAGCTGCTGGATGTGGTGTCTGGGCCCAGCAGCCACGTTGCTCATGGCCCAGGCAGCTTCCTTCTGGATGGAGGACTTTGGGTGTCTCAGGAGCTGACCCAGTACCTTCAGCATGCCAGCATCGATGGCCATCTGGGTCTGCAGATCTGTTCCTGTGACAATGTTACCCATTGTGCGGAGAGAAGGGGTCTGGAAGGTACAAGACAAGCGGCTAAGTGTTGCAATTTGTCACAATTCAGGAGTCACATGCTGAGTGCTGTGCCCAGTAATGTCTGGAAGTTGTTGGGGTTTTATTCGGCCAGCATACTCGTAACTGCTTTTACATAGTCTCAAGTACTTGTTTGCTTCCCAAAGGGTTCTGAGTCAAGGTGGCTAGATAAGGGAACTATGGGTAAATTATGGTATAGTGGGGGCTAGTGTGCAGCTACAGGTAGAGTGCTTGCCCAGCATGTGTGAAGTTCTGTGTATATAAACCTGGCATGGTACTGCTCACCTGTAATCCCTGTGTGTGGGAGGTGGAGTTAGGAGGTCCCAAAGCTCAAGGTCCTTCTTGGCTATATAATGAATTTAAGGCTAGCCTGGACAGATTCAATGCAATGCCCAGCAAAATTCTTCAAAGACCTCGAAAAAAAGGTACTCAACTTCATATGGAAAAGCAAAAAACCCAGGATAGCCAAAA
>LOJH01010354.1:2676-27518 GCA_001685095.1 Ellobius talpinus
CTCTCTCTCTCTCTCTCTCTCTCTCTCTCTCTCTCTCTCTCTCTCTCGTTAGGATTCTATCAGGTGTAATAAATGCACCAGTGTGTGCTGCATTATAAATGGTATTGCATTTCAGATCAAGGAAGTTGTCTTAAATTACTTGTACCATACCAAAAGTAAATTGTTGGAGCCTCTAAAATAATATATTTACATTGAAGGAGAATGGGGAATTAGAGGATTGTAGAAGAATCTACTAGGGACTGTAATCTATCTTGACTCAAATATCTAGAGAGCCTCTTTGTTAAAACAGTTCAGGAAATGAGCATTAAAATGCTTTTTTACAAATGCATTTCTCAGCATCTCAACTCTGAGGGCTTTTCCTCTAAGTAGCACTTGTCTAAATGGACATCTTGACCTTTCTGTGGGATATGGACTAGAACAGAGGAAAGAGGTTGAAGAATGAGTTCTTGTCCTCCCATGATCTGTAGGTTTTCATATCACACAAAGGACCTGTACCATGTGAGCAGGTGTGGCCGCTCCCAGTTTCTGTGACTCCTTTACAGCCATTACACGTCCCTCTTCCCTGCTCTTTCTTTTTTTGAGACAGGGTTTCTCTATCTCAAAACCACCCTGGCTATTCTGGAACTCACGCTGCAGACCAAGCTGGCCTTGAAGTCACTGCTCAGAGATCCTTCTGCCGCTGCCTCCTGAGTTCTGAGATTAAAGGCATGCACTTACTCTGTTTCTGAAGGTCATGTTCCTTGAGTTCATGTCTGGAAAAGCATTAATCTGTTGCCTTTATTTCTGCAGGTGGAATACATGTTGGTGTCCTTTGATCATGAAAATAGAAAAGTCCAGCTGGTGCTGTCTGGAGAAGATGTTCTTGAAACTCTGCAGGAGAAGGGGGAAAGGACAAACCCCAAGTAAGCTGATGGCTCGAGACTCAGCCTAGTGGTTCTGGAGCCTTTAGAGTAACCAAGACCTAGGATCTTTTCTCAGATTTCGAGAAGGCAAGATGACAGAGGTTAAGAGTGTAAGTTTGGGTCTCAAGTTATGGTTTCCAACTTTGGTTCATCTGCTCAGTTGATGAGTAGCCTTGAACAAGTCACCTGACCTCCCAGTGCCTCCTGGCTCCTCATGGCTATAAAGTGTGGTTAACAGTAGTTACCTCAGGGGAACTCAGAACACCGAGCACAGTCAGCTCCAGTGTGGGAGGCTTGTTTGTTCTTCAAGACACATTTCTGAGATAGAATGGAGATCCACAGTTCAGACACTAGAGACAGTTTTTTTTCCTCTTCTTGTCCTTCCCCTCCCCCTCATCCTTCCCCCTTTCCTTCTTCCTCTCTGTGTAGCCCGAGCTGTCCCAGAGCTCATTCTGTAGACCAGTCTGGCCTTGAACTCACAGAGATCCTCCTGCCTCAGCCTCCTGAGTGCTGGGATTAAAGGTGTGCACCGCCACACTCAACAATTTATTTTTCCTGATTAAATATTTCTTTACATGGGAGTAGAGAAGGGCCAAAGCCACCTACTCTCTAGTTCAGTTTCTATTTAGTTGTTTTGGGAAGCTGCATTGGAGGACCCATGTCACATAGAGCTTAAAGCCTATCACATGGGCTGACTTCATCCTGGACAGAATACCTTTGTGCATTTTCAGTTACTTAGAAATATTTTAAACTCAATACTTAGCAACTTTAAATATTTGAAAAGCTATAGAAAATTTACAGCTTTTAATAAGCCTTTTATTCATTTGTACCTAATAGCTTTAAAATTTTTAATACAACTTTTAAAAATTCTGAAGTAAATGGACCACAGTGAAACTAAAATGACTTCTCTACAGCCACCCAACCCTCTGGAGACCGGAGTACGGAAGTTACATGATCGAAGGGACACCTGGACAGCCCTATGGAGGAACCATGTCCGAGTTCAACACAGTGGAGGACAACATGAGGAAACGCCGGAAGGAGGCCACTTCTGTGCTAGGGAAAAATCAGGCTCTTTGCACAATAACTTCTTTTCCCAGGTTAGTTTCTGCATCAACGTGTTAGAACAGAAGTGTCAGACTAGAGGCTATGAAGACCTGGCATTTCCCTTTACAATTCTCATACGTACCGTGCAGCACTGTCATTTTCAAAGTTCACGTCAAGACATAAAGTCTCTCTCACACAACACAACACATGCACACACACACGTCGTCTCATGTTTTGAGTTTACAGTCTTATGTTGACCACCTTCACAGCTAACCTGCAGCATGTGGGGCCCGTGGGCTGGGGGTTGGACTTGCCTACTGACGTTTGGTAGACTCTTGGCTGCTACAGTATTGTATAGCATCTTCAGTTGGTGAGAGCGCACGTGTGGACTGGCTTGGAAAGACCCTGTGACTGGTGGCTGGTTGGTAGTGTGGGGAGACTGAGACTTTGGCCTACTGGGGAAGAGCCAAGCCCTGGGGCTCCTCTCATTAGACTGTAGCAGTTGTGCTTGCTCACATCCTCAAAGGAGCATAGCATCTGCCCTCCAGCTGACTCTGAGCCATGGCTCCCAACCCCCAGAGTGCCTTTGAACACTGGGGAGGGAGCATGCTTTCACAATCTAGCACAGATAAGGTGAGATGAGGGTGTGGGGGCAGCACCGAGCTCCTTGGGCACTTTGTTTCTGGTGTACTCTTGCCAGATACCAACTGAACAAGCTGAGTCACATTTGTGTGCTGCTGTAAGCTTAGGGTTTGTCACCAAATCTAGTTAGGACAGTAAATAAACAGTGAAGATTAGAAGGGGGTGCACGAATGTCCAATATTAAATATTAAATATAGTACCCCTAGGTGAGATCGGAGTTCTTCTCACAAACCTCACTTGTCTAAGCTAGATGTCTGCCTTCTCTATTCATAACCTTAAAACACCACAGTATTAGCCAGGCTGTGCTGGAGCACACTTTTAATCCCAAGACTCAGGACTCAGGAGGCAGAGGCAGGCAGATCTCTGAGTTCAAGGCCAACCTGATCTACAAGAGCTAGTTCCAGGTCAGCTAGGAAACCCTGTCTCAAAAAACAAAACAAAACAAAACAAAAAACCAAATAGCAACAGCAACAACAAAACCAGTATACTATTCTGATGTTGCTTTTTTCCTAAGCGCGCGAGCTTTCAGCATCGTGCCATCAATCTTAGAAGAACTTATTTTCAATAGGCATTATGGTTTGTAAGCTCCTTATGTAGTACCTACATATGGGAGTTCAAAACTTAAAGCCAGTCTTCAGACACTTAGAGATGCAGGAGCCTGTTCTGTTCCAGATCCAGGCAGACTTTACTCTGCAGAGCTGAGGGCATAACAGAGATTAATCAAATACCCATTATATAAATATGCAATCTGTATGATAGAATTAGGGAGTGCTGTGGGGTGTGGCTATGTGGTAGATTCTGGGGTGGAGGAAGGCCTCACCAAGGGAAGATGATTGAGCAGTGTCTAAAACTCTAGGAGTATCTTCATAGGGGAGGGAGCAGAGGCCTATTCTGGGGAAGAGGAGTCACACAGGCAAGACTGGTGGGAAGTAGAAGAAAGCAAGTTAGATGTTGTGACCCGGAAGCTGAGGTACAGGTGATTGGTGAGGTGGGCAGGTGTTGGGAACTTTGTTCTCTGGAGAAAAAGTCTATAGTGACTTCTTCCACTATAAAGAATGGAAATAGGAATAGGGTCCATCAAAAAGTCTGTAATTGTTAAAAAAAAATCCAAGTTCTGTGTACTGGGATGGAAATTTGTTGACCTGTAAATGAAATAATAATAATAATAATTACTACTGATTTAGTTCTTCAAAACCTCCTTGTAGGGGCTGGAAAGATGACTCAGTGGTTGAGAGTGCAGACTGCTCTTGCACAGGACATGAGTTCAATTCCCGGTACCCACATTGGGTGCTCACACCTGCCTGTAACTCCAGCTCCAAGAGCTCCTATGCCTGCTGCCTCCAAGGGCAGCTGCACAGACATGCACATACCCACATACACACACATAATTATAAATAATAAAAACAAATCTTAAAACCAATCCCTGTGCAGCAGATGATGAGGTTTTGCTGTATCGTGGGGCTGAGGAGGAAGTGAAGTGTGAACAGTGTGATTTTTCTCTAAAAAGAGGCACAGCTCTGTAGTCTGGGACAGTGCAAAACTGAATTCGAATTAACCTTATATGCAGTGAAAATCCAGCTTCTCCGTCAGTCTCGCCTCACTTGAGGTTCTCGTAGTTGGTTTGGACAGCATGGCTGACAGGCTCTCCATCACTGCAGCACGCTCTGGTAGGCAGTACAAGTGAGTGGTGAAAGTGGTGCTGTGATGTCAAACTGTGGATTCTGACTTTAGGGTCTGTCTAGTCCAGCTGGTTCTAGGAAGCTAGAATTCCCCCAGGCTTATCTGTCACTCTCCTACAGGACTTTTTTAAATTCACAGACTCAGAAAAGATGCACATTTTCTGCTCAAATGTCCAGGAGGCCTTGCTGCTAGGAACTGTTTTCCAGATGAGAGCCACAGCTTTAGTTGTTTGTAGGGTGATGGGCAGCCTGCAGGGACTGGACTGTCCTTACAGAAGGTCCGGGCCAGTTGTCCACCAAGAGCCTGCTTTGTTTTGCATTCACTAACTTGGAAGGACTGCCTTACCACAAGTGAGGTCTTCTTGAGGTTAAATTAGACAATAAGGTTGGATCTTGGACATCAGAGGGCACTCTGCTGTAAATTGGGGCTACTAGAGACACTGTTTAACCTTGAGGGATTCCTGAGATCTGCAGAGGCAATAATCAGGACAGCTGGTCCAGAATCACCAGGAGACTGGAGCAATGTAGTAAATAAGGTTGAAGGTAATATGAGCATTTGTAGCTAGTGAAAAACATTTCCAAAGCAATGTTTTACCTGATAACAGCATGTGACCAAGGGATTCGTTCTGGGGAAAGCTGAGTAAATGTTTCTGGATGCTGAGTGGAGGCTGATAAAGTCAAAATCAGCTGGGATAAGCAAATGAGATCACAATACAAGGCAATTGGAGAAGAAAAAAGACCCAAAGGGGCCAGTATTCACAGCATTTCCATTGTTGGGAACACTGCTAGGTCCTCCAGAGTGAGGAGTAATAGAAATTAGATGTTTGGGTTTTTTTTCCTAATTATTTATATGTGCATTGGTGTTTTGCCCGCACCTGTGTCTGTAAAGAGGATGTTGGATCCCCTGGATCTAGAGTTACAGACAGTTGTGAGCTGCTGTGTGGGTGCAGGGAATTGAACTCAGGAATGCTGTAATAGCAGCCAGTGCTCTTAACCACTGAACCATCTCTCCAACACTGGATATTAGATGTTTTTAACCATTGCAAATTATGGTGATACTATAGCTAATTGATTCTGAAGCCATTTCTCATCTCTTCCTTTCTCAATTGGTTGCAGACTAGGCTGCCCTGGATTCACACTGCCTGAATACAAACCCAACCCAGAGGAAGAAGGCGCATCCAAGTCTCTCTTCTTTCCAGATGAAGCCATAAACAAACACCCCCGCTTTGGGTAAGTGTTGCTCAGAGAGACTCTGCCTTCTGGTATACAATATTTGGTCTGGGAATTCCTCTTAAGCACGTACTGGATTCAGAGGAGACAGCAGACACACATCTGCTCATGTCCACAGGAGCCCAAAACTATTTCACTGTTGCTAACTGCATCCAAGTTTGCTTTGCCCATTTCTAAGTCATCCTTAAAGTCCTTGGCTCCTTTTCTTCCCTTTAATTTACAGGTAGTTTTCAGTCCTAATTCTGCAAGCACGTGTATTGGGAGGTTTCCTTTACCTGTTCCTTTCCCACCGGGATCTGCCATCGCTCTCTGTATTACTCTAGGTGCCATGACAAGGTCAGATGTGGGCAGCACCTCTTAGAGCATAGGCCTTCTTGTGTTTTCTAGGTCTGTAGTTTATAGTTTAATTTTCAGCTTTTAAGTTCCTTTAGGTCCTGCACCAGCAAGATCTTTGCTTTCTACCTATGGGCTCACCTATCCTCCTGACCTAGGGACACTAGGAATTCTAGGAGGTTATTCCTTTCACAGGCCCCACATCTGTCACATTCAGAGTCTTTGCTTTCAGAGGCCCCCACCTATTTCACATTTAAAATCTTTTTAAGGGTAGACAAAGATTTATTTATTTGTTCTATGTTCTGCTGGGTTTTGTTTTTTGTTTTGTTGAGATAGGGTCTAGCTACATAGCCTTTGCTATTCTGGAACTCGTTGTGTAGAGTAGGCTGATCTCAAATTCATAGTTTCCCAGCCTCTGCCTCTGTAGTGCCGGGATAAAGGCAATGTACCCCCATGCCCAGCTAGACAAAGATTTATAAATACAGTTTCCTTGAAGCATTTTCATGTGTTTAAAGAGAAAAATATTGAACTTCAAGAAAAGATGGACTGTGATAGTTATCCATTGCTGGCACCAGAGTGCCACAGGAGAGCACAGGAAGTCCTCCGGCTGTGTCCTGACCAGCTGAGGGAAGCGGGCATCGGAGCAGATGTAGTGTTTAGGCTGAGTCAGTGCTAATCTTCTAGTAGTCAGACTAACATAAAAATGGTGTGAACCTAGTTTTATAATTTTTTTAACCTGTGTAAGTTTATTTTAATCTGTGTCAAATGTTATTGCAATTTGTAATCAGTTTAAAAAAATCAGCGAGAATTTTTCCTTTCTTTGTGCTGTTAAAATTGTGTGAATTAGAACTAGTCACGGCAAGTGCTCAGTGGTTATAGTGTGTGCATCGGCTGGGAGTCAGGTTAGTGCTGCAGAATTGGGGAACTGAGGCAGGTAAAGGATTTAGACTTCAATGACACCAAAACCTTAAAACCAAAACCTAAGTTCTTAAATTTGAGTAAAATCATTGTATTTTCTATGGGAAATGTTAGAATTCACCAGACAGTGGCTAGCCTTGAACACCTGAGCTGGACCTCGGGTTAGCACTAGATGAGCGGGAGAGATGGCACCACCCAGAGCTGCGGATGCCAGGCCTCTGCTAGGAAACTCTAGAGCCACATGTTACATGGCTGTCTTGGCATTTTAGTTGGAAGTAGGATTCAGTTCCATTCCTTTGAATGTTCTCAAACTCTATAATATGGCAGTCTTGGGTGACCTCTTCTTTTGTTTGTTGGTTTTAGTACCCTAACAAGAAACATCCGGCATAGGAGAGGAGAAAAGGTCGTTATCAACGTGCCAAGTAAGTCTGGGTGTGGGGTGGTGCAGCCTGTTGAAGTTGTCCTTGATTCTCAACTGTTTCTTCTTCTTTTTAATTAACTTTTAATATAGTATTTAAAGACAAGAACACACCATCTCCATTTGTAGAAACATTTCCTGAAGATGAGGAAGCAGCAAAGGCTTCTAAGCCAGACCATATTTACATGGATGCCATGGGATTTGGGATGGGCAATTGCTGTCTTCAGGTATTGCTTCCATTACTGAAGAGGCTAAGTGTTCTCTTCCTTTCTTCTTACTAACTCTATGCATGTTTCTTGTTTAAAAATCACCCTTTAATCAGATTCAAAGATAGCATGCTTTTCTGAAATGAGACTGTTTTTGTAAGGTTATTTATAACTGTCTTTTGACTAAGAATTTAAGAGTTCACCACAAAGATGTGTGGTTGTTAGTGAACTTAAATGCAAAGTACTTGTGAATTCTCTTTCTAAAAGCCTGATTTTTACTGCCACCTAGTGAGAGCCTTTGAGGATATTAGACAAGGCGTTATCTCTGAAAATGACCTCTGGTGGGAGAATCCAGTGATTTTTGTGACCCAAGGGAAAAGTTCTTTGGCATATAAATGTTTATGTGTAGTCACCTCATTGTTTAAAGGGAATAAATACTTAACAGCCTTTTGCCTTGCCCCTGGCAAAGTTACACAGGAGATACCATAACACTTCTTTGTTCACTTAATTAACATTTTTGTTGGGCCTAGTCAGGTAACTGATAGCCCCTGGCAGTGGTTGTGCCCACAGCTGGAATGGGGAATGCAGAGCTCCCACTCCCATCATGCTGGCAGGCCTATTGGTTGCTTGGTGACTCTGCCCCACCTTAGTCATTCAACTTCCTCTATGCTTTCTTTGGCTCATTTTATTAAACTGGACCATAGCCTCGTCCCAGAACTCAACATTCTTCTCAAGGCTGCAGGTGTACACGTTTGTCACATAAGCCTCCAAACTGTTGTTTTTAAAACTACAGATGTAATCCAGATTGACTACCCAAGTTAGACTTCCCCATGCTGTCTGTTTCTATAACATGATAAAGGACAAGGCATTTTGTTTCCTCCACATATTTAGGTAAAACTGGATATGTGGCTTCCAAACAGAGGTAAGCCCTTCCCTTAGAAATGGTCGCACTTCATTTGAAAAGAGGCTGATTTAACTGCATTATCTGCTTTCCCATCTTAAATACAAACATTTCTAGAATGGACCATTAAACTCTCGTACTTAATACCTGGCTTCAATATTCCATGAGTGCTCTGGGAACTCAGCCTTGTTTAATACTGAACCAGGGAAGCAAGTTACTGAAACACAGTTCCAGAGGGACAGTCTCTCCCTTTGACACTTGATTTATGCAAGAAAGGGCAAACAAACATTTTCTGTAAAGAAGACACAGTTCTCTATTCTATTTAAGGCGTGAATTTAATATTCCCCATAACATTCCACTTTAAAAAGTTACAGTCACAGATAATTAAAATGTGTAATAAATGAGATGAATTCATAGCCACAAACGTTCCTGACTAGAACAGAAAGCACCCCAAAAAGGATGGGAATTTTTTTAGTTGATGGAAGATGTAACTGAACAAAATGAAACAGCTTCAAATTAGTGAGCTTGCTGAGGGCTAGTGGTGCTTGCCTGTGTGTGACCCAGTGCTGCAGAAGGGCTGTAAGTTCAGGGCATCCTGGGCTCCGTAACGAGATTTACAAAGAAAGTAAATCTTCAGTCTTTGGACTTTTTGAGAACCATTTAATAAATAAAAAGGTTATGACCTGCTATGAGTTTGTTGGGTTTTTTCCACTTAAGAAAATTATGTGGCTTCAAAACTGAATTCTAGGTGAACTGTAGATTCGATTTCTAACATCTGTGTATTTATAGTTCCTCCTCTGCCTCTTGTAGGTGTCATGGTAACATTTCCTCCTATGTGATCCTTTAAGAGGAAAGCAAAAACGAGAGCTTGCTGTGTTTGCTCTGTTAAGGTATCAGAGCGCCTTGGTTTTGCTTTCTCCACTAAAGGCACCACCTCCAGCGATGTTCGGTACTTCTTCAGCTCTAGAGCCAGGAAGGTAGTCAGGAAATCTACTTCATATAACTGAGACATTAGAAATGGAATTTTCAAATTTCAGTTGCTGTTTTTCTTAGATTTTTCTAATCCTGATTTGCCAGAATATACCTACTGCTGTTTCCCAGGCTACCTGAGAAAAGTCAGTCAAAATCATTCAGGGAAAATATTCATTACATTATCTGCAAAACCAAAGATAGTAACCACAGTAGTAAACACTGAAGTCTCAGGAAGGAACTAGACCAACTAAGAAACACAAGCCCAACAGAACCTATCACAACACCTGGAAACACTTGGATCTTTTAAATCTCAGAGGTTTTTAAAGTAGCTCTGCATACCTTTCCCCCACGTTCCTGTCTTTGTTATCCTCTTACCTTCATGACCCTCTGTAAATTTAGTAAGTGGGTGGCAGACACTGCCCCACATGCTTAGGATTTAGAATGGCAAGACTAAGTCCTATAGTCAGCCCTAAGTGATAGGAAAGACCACAGTCAATAAACCGTGCTTTGCTTATCCAGTCTTCCCATTCCACATTGAGTCCTTACTACACATAAAGTGTGTGCATGTGTGTGTGCATGTTTCCTTCCTTCCTCCCTCCCTCCCTCCCTCCCTTCCTTGCACAGACCAGAGACCAACCTCAGGTGTCATTCCTCAAGTGCATCCACAAGGGTCACTCACTCATTGGCCTAGAGCCAGTAAGCCTTAGGGATCTGCCTGTCTTTGTTGCCCCAGCTCCAAGACTATAAACACATGCCAAATTTTGGAGGTTCAAGTGATCAAACTCAGGTCCGAGTGATAACAAGGCAAGCATTTCACTGGTCTCTATCCCTGACCTCGCAAGTTGGTTTCTAAGTCCCATGTCACTGGAGGAGCTATCTTGCCTTGCTTGTCAGTAACCTCATCTTCAGCCCTCCTCAGTTTTTACTGTGGCCTTTGAAACCCATTTTCCTTGATGGCTACAGCATTGCTTCCCATTGTCTTGATTTGCGGGGACTAGTGAGATATCGGTGCTTGTAACTGACGTGTGCTGTTCACGCTAGCACTAACATGGAGCCCACAGGAAGATCAGGACACCAACTGTTTAAACAGTTGTTTCAGTAGCCAGTTGCCCATGTAATTCAGTAGGTGTGTCCCCCATGGAGCTTGTTTGATGTCATAAGGGATAGTTGAGAGATATAGTTAAACTGTCAGAACTGAGACTCTTAGTGTACTTGGTAGCCCCTGCTCTTTCAAGGGGTAAACACATAAATTATTTTCTGCATCAGACCAAACAACTTTTTGTTGTTTTTGTTTTCAAGACAGGATTTCTCTATGTAACAGCCTTAACTGTTCTAGAAGTCACTCTGTAGACCAGACTGGTATCGAACTCACAGAGATCCGCCTGCCTCTGCCTGAGTGCTGGGTTTAAAGGTGTGTGCCACCATGCCCGGCCCAAGACAACTTCTAAACAAAGCTCATCTCTAAAGCCTTCTTATCTGTGACCCCCTTCTTCTCAGACTGACTTCTTATGGGGCCTGATAATGACTTTATGTTGTCATTTTAATCATTTTTATTCTTAAACAGGTGACATTCCAAGCCTGCAGCATATCTGAAGCCAGATACCTTTATGATCAGCTGGCCACTATCTGCCCAATTGTTGTAAGTAGAAAGTATGTCTTCCTTTAAACATATCTGTGAAGAAAATAAGACCACAGGTGCTATTAATGAACTAATAACACACAGAGAACTGAGGAGTCAAGCTATTGGTATTTATGATAATACTAAGTTTGAGTATGAACATCTTTTCTCCCTGTGCTAAGTATGTCCTCATGTTGTCGAAGAGAAGATTCAATAATAAATAAAGCCTTGGAGTTCCTTCTTGTACATTCTGTTTATAAAACAGCAGCTGGGAGCCTACCAGTAGACCCTCAAGGACTGCATGGGCTGATGAACAGGTGGGAGCCTCCCCTTGTGTGCAGCACTGTGACCTGTATTTGCTCACTTGTGTTTTTAGATGGCTTTGAGTGCTGCGTCTCCATTTTACCGAGGCTACGTGTCAGACATTGATTGTCGCTGGGGAGTGATTTCTGCATCTGTAGATGATAGAACACGGGAGGAGAGAGGCCTGGAGGTAGGAATGTTTTTCTCCTTAATCTTTTCCATGAAGCAGGTAATGTGTGCATATTGCATGTACTTGCATTTTGAAGTCTCTCTTAGATGTTTACCCTCTGGGTGTTCACATAAGGGAAGAGAATACAGGTGGTGAGCCTGGTTTTGTTTTAAGTGGGTATGTGAGGAGGAACGTGGGTGGTTAGTTTGGGGAGGGAGGCAGTTTTTATCCTTGCTTGAAATCTGTATTAGTTGTTGCTTCCTTTAAAAATAATGGTAGAAGTCACACTGACGGCTGATTTACCAGAAAGTCTTGGGCACTGTGCGAGTGCTGTATGTCCAGTGGAGTCTGTTAGGAGGTGCTGTTGTCAGATGACTGTCTCATTCACAGGCTTAGGCTGTGCCCCGTAAGGACAGATCAGCACTGTTAGCATTTCTTGTCGCACTCCAGAGTATGTGTCACCATCAGCCATGGAGAGCCAGGCGCCCAGGTTCATTGTAGATGAGACTCTTCCAGGACAAGGGCCTGACTGGACATCAGTGTTCTTAGAGGCCTCCACAAAGGATGTCTCCACTAAGGGCTTTTCTGCTCTGGTCCTGTCATAATCACCCACAAACTGTTGAACATACTTTATAAATAAAAACAAGCTTGCAATTTTATTATTGTGTGTGAAAAAGAAAGCCTTGGGGAGTGCAGGTGTTCCTCAGCTTGTGTATAGAGGTCAGAGAAAAACATTTTAAGTCAGTTTTCTCCACCATAAGTTCTAAGGGTTGAACACAGGTCACCAGGCAAATGTGCTTCTATTGAATTCCTGGGTGTTAATTTTAGACCATGTCTTCTGTTTTAGCCTCTGAAGAACAATCGCTTTAGGATTAGTAAATCTCGGTATGATTCCATAGATAGCTACCTATCTAAGTGTGGGGAGAAATACAATGACATCGACCTGACCATCGATCAAGAGATCTATGAGCAGCTCTTGCGGGAAGGTGAGCAGCCCTCCTGCTAAGCCGATCATATGTGCACCTTTTGTTCTTCAAAGCGCTTTGAACTTTTGCTGACTCCTGGTCTGGTTTCTGTTTTTAGTGTGAAGTCTCTAACTTTTCTTATGAGGCTGCTTGTTCCTAAAGTTTCAAGTTCCAAATACTTGTGAGATCTTCTTGACTTTTAGCAAAAGGAACTTTTTGGAGCTCTGTATCTAGGTCCACACCAGTGCCCAGCAGGCATTGTGTGAGGAGTGAGTAAACTCCGACTCTTCCCCAGTGTCCGTAGGATAAAATCCTGGGCAAGGTGAGAACACTGAACCACCCAGCCACTTCCTACGTCTAGACACCCTTTCTTCAGTCTGTGGACTTAGAAATTGTACGAGGTGCCTTGCCCTTTGCAGTTAGTCCCTGCGGATCTGTCTTTGCAGGCCTTGATCATCTTTTGGCACAGCATGTTGCTCATCTCTTTATTAGAGACCCACTCACCCTTTTTGAAGAGAAAATACACCTGGATGATGCCAACGAGTCTGACCATTTTGAGGTATCTCCCATTCAAATGAATTTCACTTCACAAACTTTTGTTTTCTAACAGGTCACACTCAACAAAGTCCTAAAGTTGTAACTTTCTTGTATTTGTAAATTGGGAGGTATTAGGTATAGACAGACGATAAACAGTCTTCGTCCCTCATTAAATACACGTCATCTGTGTTCTGAATGTGTAGAAAGTTGATTTTATTCTATTTCTTTTTGTTGTTATAGAATATTCAATCCACAAACTGGCAGACAATGAGATTTAAGCCTCCTCCTCCAAACTCAGATATTGGTTGGAGAGTAGAGTTCAGACCCATGGAGGTGAGACACGCGCTTCCGCTCAGAAGCTCCCTTCTGACCACTCCCCACCCACCTAATGTTCTCCTCAGAGGGCTCTGAGTTCATTTGAAAGCAGTAGGAATCCAAGTGTGCCTATGAATAGCAACTCCAAAAGCCACTGGGAGCTGATATCAGAGCGTGGACCTGGAGAGAGGGCTCCAGCCTCAAAGGGAGACGATGAAAGTGCTCAGGAATAATGCAGTCTGGAGGGCTAGGGAGGGGAAGCTGGGGCAGGCAGTTGATCCCTAACAGTCTGGTCTTCACCGCTAGGTGCAGTTAACAGACTTTGAGAACTCGGCCTATGTGGTGTTTGTGGTTCTGCTCACCAGGGTGATCCTCTCATACAAACTGGATTTCCTCATCTCACTGTCCAAGGTAATGATGGGTGCTTAGAGCCGTGAGCACAGACAGTGCAGAGATGTTTACTTCCCTGTATGCACTGTGCAGTTCCAGCCTGTCCTTACATAGAGTTTTCTTAACCTATCAGGATAAACTGTCTCTGCTTTGACTCTGCTTTTCCCCCAGGACCAAATTTATCTCTCGAGGCTTTGTTTAAAGACAATGGCTGGAGATGGTCCCACAAACAAGTGCCACTCTCTAAAAGTCCATTTGATCTACAATGTCAAAATTAGGATGATTGGAGGCTTACTGGTAGAATTCAGGCAAAGGTCTCAGTGCAACCAAACTTGGGATGTTTGTGGAGGATGTGATAACATTAGATTACCAAATTAAGAGTTATAAATCTCACCCCAGGAAGACCAGAGAAGAGGCTTCCTGGAGGAAGTTGGCCAGTAGAGTTTTTGAGCCTGTCCTTGCTCAGAGGCCACAAATCTTTTGTATGTGGTCTGAGGCAGTCCTTAAGGTGGTCAAGGCCATGAGTTCTTCTTGACATAATAATGGATGGGAAAGACTGTTAAGTAGAGTGGAGGGCTCTGCTGCTGTGGACTGCTGCCAAGGAGTCAGGTCACAGAAGAGTCAGAGGGGCTTTATCAGAGCAAATAGGAATTCAGAGGCTTATTGCCCATGGGTGTGTGCTGAGTATGTCAAATCCACCCAAAGAAAAGTCCTTGTGAGTTACTCATCCAGGCTTCTGTTTGTGAACATGACTAGCTGTCTTAAAGCTGACAGAAAGCTAAGAAATAAAATATCCTTAAGAGAAGGTTCAGCGTCCTCACTTGACAGTCCTAGTGAAGCAGTTAACTTCAGCACCCAAATCTAGGAATTTTATTTCTCCACTGAAATGTCCTGAACAGGAGAGACAGTAAGGACACCTGCGAGGGAGAAAAGGTGGCATTACTTCCTGAATGTAATGCCAGAGAGATTGAAAGAGCACTGTCTGAGCTCCCTTCCCATCCAAATGAGCTCTCTCTGTTGTTTAATTTAGTGTGTGACCTAGCTTGTTTTCTGTGACTGTGGCTAACACAATGACCAACAGCAACGTAGAGCAGGTTTATTTTATCTTAGGATTCCAGGTCCTAACTCATCATGAGGGAAGTCAGGGCGGGTGCTAAAGGCTTACTTGCTTAGCATCCTGCTCTTCTATACAACCCATGATCACCTGTCCAGGGGTAGCACCACCATGATGGTATTGTCTCTTCTCCCACATCAATTGGCACCAAGAAAATACCCACCAATATTTGCCAGCAGTCCAGTCTGACAGAGGCAGTTCATCAGTTGAGGTTGCCTCTTCCAAGATGACCCTATCTTGTATCAACTTGACATAAAAAACCAACTAGCATTCTGTGTATGTGGAGGGGGGTGAGGAGATGCTGTGTGGCAAGGGCTACTTTCTCATTATTGGATTACATTCTCTCTGTGTCCACAGATGACAGAGGCACCTGGCTAGCTTTAAAGAGATCTCTCCTTTGTTTATGGTTTCCCTCCTTCAGTGTTGGTTTTGTTTAGTGGTAGAGAGGAACTTAGGACTTCAGGCATGGGAAGCTGGTACTCTACAACTCAGTTACACTCTGCTGCAGTCTGAGGTCTTGAATAAGGGCTCTGTTCTCATTCAGGAGGGCAAAGGTGCCCAGGATTCTAATCCTGTCACACTGGGGATCGGGTACCATTGTGTAGATTTTGAGATTACATGGACACTCAATTTTGGGCAAATGCATTCTAATGCTAGACACTGAGAGAATAATACTTTCAAAACTAAGAAACAAAGAAAATGGTCTGGAAAGATAGCTAAGCAGTTATTAGCACTAAATGCTGTTGCAGAAAACCAAGGTTTAGTTCCCAGCACCCACATGGTCATAACCAGCTGTAACTCTAATTTAGGGTTGGGAGGTTCCAGCACCCTCTTATGGACTCTGGGCACTATATACACATAGATCGATTTATCTATCTATCTATCTATTTTGGTTTTTTGAGACAGAGTTTCTCTGTAGCTTTGGAGCCTGTTCTGGAACTACCTCTTGTAGACCTCAAATTCACAGAGATCTGCCTGCCTCTGCCTCCCAAGTGCCGGGATCGAAGGCATGCACCACCACTGCCCAGCGTGAGTGATTCTTTACCACCACAAAGAATAAGAAAAATACACATATTAATCATCAGCGGCAGGATAGGCTAATGCACTTGGGAAGCTGAGGCAGGAGGATAACAAGTTCAGTAAGCTTGTGTCAAACATAAAAAACAAATATGAAAAGAGCATTTGTTTAAAACTGAAGTTAATTCCAAATGACTGGCTCAAGAGCAAGAAAAAGAAGGAAGAAAACTTGTTAGCATTATAAAAGCAGAGCAAGGAAGGGAATGTGAAGAAGTAACCCACAGAAGAGAAAGCAATAAAGATAAGGGGCGACAAAAAAGGACTCAGAGGTGGCTGTGCAGGTACAGGGTCTTGCCTCCAAGCCTGGTAACCTGAGATAGATTCCCAGGACCCATGTGGTAGTGGGAGAGAACTGACTCCCACACAAGCCCTCTCCTGACACACAGAAAGATAAATACATGTAAAAATGCTTTTAAGAAGAAACAAGTAACATCAAATTGTAACACTCTAGTATGGCTTGCTTTTGTAAAACATTCCCAAAGCAAGGAGAAATGCTGGAAATAAGAGATACACAGTGACCTTTTAGAAAGATAACAGGAATAACTTAAGTCTTCAAAGAATTCATGAATGAGTTACCAGGTAGGCAAATGGCATTGGTGACTTTGCCCTTGGTGAGCCAATGCATACCTGAAAGAAGCCTGCTGCCCCTTTGCTCACTTAAGTGAGGCAGGCTTAGGGAGAACACAGGCTTGAGACCAAGATCTCAGGCCTTCCCATGTCTCAAGACCTTGGTAAGCCTTAAGAAGGAGCATTTTCTACTTGTGTTATGTAAAGTGAGCTTCTCTTCCCGGTGTTTGCAGAAACCAGCATGTGAGTACATAATCTTATCTCCAGCTGTGAAGCATCGAAGTGATGAAGGCACTGGCTTGTTCCATTCAAGATGTTCTGACTTAGTCCTGATTCTTTCTCCATTAGGTTGATGAAAACATGAAAATGGCACAGAAGCGGGATGCTGTCTTGCAGGGGATGTTCTATTTCAGGAAAGACATTTGCAAAGGTATCATGTGTTCGGGTTTCTAGGGTCAGTTTATGCTGAACAGACTGCTGAAGCTCCTCTGTGCTCCCCTTGGTTGGCAGGTGGCAATGCCGTTGTGGATGGGTGTAGCAAGGCCCAGACCAGCTCTGAGCCAGCAGCAGAGGAGTACACCCTCATGAGCATAGACACCATCATCAACGGGAAGGTATGGCCTGAACGGGGCTTGTCATCAATGGGAAGATACAGCCTGAACGGGGCTTACGTGATGAGCACCAGCTGGCAGAGTTTATAATGTGTTCTTCTTGTAGGAAGGGGTGTTTCCTGGACTCATCCCCATTCTGAACTCCTATCTTGAAAACATGGAAGTAGATGTGGACACCAGATGCAGTATTCTGAACTACCTAAAGCTAATTAAGAAGAGAGCATCTGGTATAGTAGATTTTTTTCCCTTTTCTTTGTCTTGACTCTACAGTATTTGACTCTGTGACATGCTTAACAGTATGTCACACTCTAGCCATGCTCTTCTTTTTTTAACATTTGATAATTCTACAGTTGCATATACCTTAAAATCTTAGGATCACAGTTTTAAATTGAGAGAGTGTTTTCCCCCTTACCTGTAGGAAATAGCAATACATTTTTAAATGTGGTATTCTGATGAGGTGTGGTGGCTGCGGTGCCAGTCTGATGTCATCTATGTGTATTGCATGTCACTGTGAACTTTTGTCAGGCTGAATAGCCACAGCTCCAGTAGCCTGCACCGCTGGCTTGTGTGCAGCTCTCAGCTTGTGCCTTCCAAGGACCTTTGTCAGTTTGAGATCTTATTTACAATGCCTCACTGGCCTTGCCAGTAACTTACACGGGGAGCAGCTCATGCAAATGTCGGTGTGAGTGCTAACAGCATCTTGACAAAGGTCATCTGTAAGAGCATATCACCTCCAGAATATTTTATCTACAGCTTCCCTTTTTATTCTATGTGCCCCTTAACTGTAGGGACCCTGTAGTAGTCACATAACGGCATCACCTGTAGACTTAGCCCACTGGCCAAGAAGGACAACATAGCTCTTATAAACAGTACTGACCCTCCGTCCCTTAAGAGCTGGTGGTGTCAGCCTATGGGTGGCATCTGTCTAACTGGGTATGTATATGCCTGTTGCTGTCCTGCAATCATCCGTTTGTCCCCATTAGCAATCTTTTGAATGTGATGAAAGCTATCCTTTTAGCTCTTAGCATGTGACACTCCCAGGTCATGCAGATTTCATTTTAGAGATGTGTTTGCTAGTCATCAAATACCCACTTCTTAAAGCACCTAATTTTTTTTCTTTCAGGAGAACTAATGACAGTTGCCAGATGGATGAGAGAGTTCATCGCCAACCACCCTGACTACAAGCAAGACAGTATAATAACTGATGAGATAAATTATAGCCTCGTTTTGAAATGTAACCAAATTGCAAATGAATTATGTGAATGTCCAGAGTTACTTGGATCAGGATTTAGAAAAACAAAGTACAGTGGAGGTAAAAGTGACTCTTCAAACTAGCCATCCAGCAGAAAGAGGTGCATCACTCTCGAGCGAGTGACAGCTGCAGCACTGACTGCTGGCCCAATCGGATGCCGCGAACACCAACATGGCCTGTGGTGTTACTGTGCCAGTGGCCAGCGGTGACTAGCAGCTTTCTTCAGTAGGTAAACCTGAGTTTGTACATGTATATACTAAAGTATTTTTATGATTAACAATGTATTTTAATAACATTGTATCTAAAGTCATAGTGAACTGGCTTGTATATTTTGAATCCTTACTCTGGAGCAACTAGTGTCTAGGCAGCTTTGTAAATGTAATTGTACAATAATAACTGCATTCCAGGGTTTTAAATGTTTACTGTAAATCTTCCTTTAATACTACCTGGGCCCTGAATCACTGAAATTTACTTAAAAATGCTTTCTTGTAACTGTTTTTTGAGTTGCCTCCTTTGCTGCGTACGTAAAATCACTGGATTGCACTGACGCCCAAGGGTGAGACACCCTGCCTGTGCTGTTTCTTTCCCAGAGCAGTCCCACGCTCTCACCACTGGACTGAACTCTGCCGGCTCTTAGAAAAAAAACTCCTTCGGGATTTGTCTAAAATATACAGACTCAGAGTTCATGTGTAGAGAATATTGGGGATGATTTTGTTTTTGAAAAGCAAAATCATTCCCTTCTGTACACACCAACAGCTCTGTCAAAACTGGTATCTGCTCGTGCATTTCTGCCAGCTGTCTGGTCACTGTGCTAGTGAACGTCAAATCAGTGCAGCTGCCAAGGTTGTTTGTTACTCTCTCTGGTTTGCAGTAAGAATATTGGTAGGCTGTCTTCTGACAGCCATCATTCCAGATTTTCCCTGGGGAGTATTCTGCATTCTGCTTGCTTTCTCTGTAAAATTCAGATCAATCATGAAATGCTCTAATTTTTGTGAATCAGGACCCTAAATGTTTAATTGTAAATAATTTGTTTTATAGATTGCTTTAGCTTTGTTATCTTCTTCATTGTGAACTAAATTTACTTCAGAAATAACTGTACTGTAGATTAAGCCAAGCTTTATGGATATAAATATTTACACTGTAATGCCAATTTTGAAAGATTGCAATAAAGCTGCTTCATTCAGCTTAAAACTTTAAGGACTAGGATTGGCTATATATTTCATTTATTTTGGAAATTTAAAGAAAGTCCTTTTTTCCTCTACAATTTTGTTATGTAAGTCAGGTTGTAAAAAGAATAAAATGTTTGTGGTATAAGAAAATAAAAGAATGGAAATCATGGGCTGGCGAAATGTCTGATTTAGAGCACTGATTGTTCTTCCAGAGGTCCTGAGTTCAATTCCCAGCAACTGCATGGTGACTCAGAACCATCTGTAATGGGATCTAATGCCCTCCTCTGGTGTGCAAGCATACATGCAGACAGAGCACTCATACAAAAAAATGGAATTCATATTCAAAAGCTAGTGCATGTATGAGTAGTTTTAAGGGTTTTTCAGTTTTTGTTTTGTTTCTAACTATGTTACCTGGCTACTGATTTTGTACCCACTCTGTAGATCAGGCTGGTCTTGAACTCACAGATACCCACCTGCCTCTACCTCCTTAGGACTGTTAAAAGCATGTGCCAATATGCCTAGTCTTGGTTGGGAAGATTTTTAATTAGGCCTGATTGTGTGGTGTCTTTGCAGCTTCCCAATCCTTTAAGAAGAGGACCAGTAATAAAGACAGGCAGATCTCCCTCCATAGCTAGCTTTCACACACACCCCTGTGGAACGAGACAGACTGCTTTGCCTTGGGAAGTGAATTTTCCTTTTAATCTCAGCCACTCATACTGCTGGGCCAGTGATGACCTGGAAAATGTAGTCTACACTGGAGACACTTAGACTAAAGAATTAACAAGCCCTGCAAAGCTATTTTCAGCCTGTCTGGATCTGAGTCCACACTCCATGCCCTCACATAGACTGAGCTCGTGTAGAATGTTTTCATTGGTCCACACCTTGAGAACAGAACTAAGACAAGTGGAGCCCAGACATGAAAGAGGTAGTTTACATAGCAGGAGGGCTATCCTAAAGCATCCCTGGCATGAAGGAGAGGCAATGTACATAGCAGGTGGGCTATCCCAAAGCAGTGCTCGCATCAGGCAAAGGAAGCACAAAGAGGGATTTTATTTTGCTCAGGGACTTCATTCAGAAAAATACTTTAAGGACATTCCTAAACATGATCAGTTTAAGGTGATAATTTAAGAGGGAAAATGGGTGTGCTTAGTTTGAGAACATGGTTTACACTTGAAAAGCTGAAATGAAGGACAGACAAGAACACCTGTTGTTATGCTGGGTTTTCATCAGAATTTTAGCTACAAGGGGAAAAACATAGAAGGTACATGCATTAGTGAAGGAGTGTGTGCCCCGAAGGGCTTTCCCTTGCTCACCCTTCCTCTGGGCAGCACATGGGCTGTGACTTCCCTGGCAACACTTCTACATAACCTGGAGTCCACGTTTCTGCATTACTAATAAGCTCCTATGTAAACCTGGTCTGTCTGCTGATTGCATGAATAGCAAGCTTTATTACCACTTCGCACCCAAGTTACAGATACATCAGCTTAGAGCACCAACATTTGCCTTCAGTATATATCTAGACTGTTCTCTTGCCAAATTTTAAACCAGGCACATTTCAGCCTGACATACATATATATATGCTCCACTCCTGACAGAATAAGTATGACCCACAATTCATGAGCTATACCATTCAAACAATTCAGGGTTGTGAGCTAAATTATAAACACTGACATGAATAAAAGATGCTTTGTCTTCGGTGAAAATATATGAAGAAGACTTCTGGAACCCCGCTGGTTTGTAAGCTAATTAAACATAATTTTAAAGAGGGAGTTTGGATGGAAATATACCACATTAGTGAACAATGCTAAGTTAGAAGACAAGTTATTAAGTGAAAATCTCAGTGCCAGGCATGGGATCCTTTGTGTGGTTACAGAAGGCCAGAGGCACCCAAAATGAAGCAGATAATTGCCAATGCTCTTGGTTGCCCACCAAGGTGGTAAGACCCTATTGAAGATGCACATGCTTTAATTGCAGGACACAGAACTCCAGCTGACCAGGAAGTTCTCTCCCTGCTTGCTTTTATAGTGCCAGAAGGGGCTATGTCGGCTGCTGGGGAAGAAAAGATTAATCATCTTACCCAGTGGTAGACTAGACTCGGCATGCTAGTACCACCTGCCAGGCAAGAGGTGCCCACTGGAGCAATAGTGAGGAGACTTGGTTGCGTCTGAAGCCTGCTCCACAGGAGGAAATGAATGCCCAGTGCTGCAAACTGCTTAGTGGAGAACCTATTGTTATTCTAAAGGACCACGTTGTCAGACTGCCTTCTAGAGTAAACCCATAGATTTGTGCCTCTGTCTTGGAGAAGCTTCTTAGTGCAGCGGGTGGCCGTTGGTGCGGGATGCATGGCTGTTCAGAGTGCAGTACTCAGCTGCAGATGGGACAGCTACATCAGCATACCCTCCTAAGGCTCGGGACTTCACAGGAAAGGGGCAGAAGGACTAGGAGAGCTGGAGGGCGGGTAGAAGTGCTGCTCTCTGGACGTGACTGTTGCTCAGGAACTCAGCAGCTGTCCATTACCTGCACACATCAGGAAGAGGAAGGGGAGGATCTCCTGGGCCCCACCTCTAACAGAGGAACTATTTGTAGTTGATGGCTGCTGGGGGAGGGTTAGTTACTTTTTGGGGACTGTGCCCCAGTGGATGACCCCACAGCCATGTACATATGGAGAGCATTGAGTTAATAATAGATACATAATTATAAAGTTATGAAGGTGACAGGAGTGAGGTGTGATGAGGCATTCTGGGGAGAGCAGGAGGGAAGGGTGGTTGTGATCAAGATATATTCTATATATAATTTTCAAATAAATATTAACCTTAAAAAACCATGCTCAAGCCTGGACTCTGTTCTCTTATTTAGACACAACGTTTTCACCTGCTTCTAACCTACTGGTCACAGAGGCATGCCCCTTGTGGGGTCGAGCGGATCCTCCTCATTTCCAAAATGCCTCTTTAATCTCAAGAGATGGAGCAATACCTTGCCTAATTGAAAACTCAGTGCCATAGATGTCTGGGTTTTGGCACGGTCATGGTTAGGCCCTAGTCTTGGAGTGCTAGGAAGTATATTAGGAACCTGCAGAAACAGGTAGTGTATCCATCAGGGTTAATAGGCAGGGAAGATGGAGGTGAGCCTGTGATGGCAGAGTCTCTCAAAGTTTAGCTTAGGAGTCATCTCAGCTTCCAGGAAGCTGCTTGGTCACAGGCGTCTCAGAGGTTCTGGTCATGAGCTCCCCTTGAGGTTAGTTAGGGCTGTCATCTTTCCCCGAAGACAAGAGCCTGAGATCTACCAGCTGCTCTCCCTTCCACTATGCCTTTCGTGTAAGCGTTCCACCTTCTCCAAGAACACTTTCGGAGTCCACACCAAATAATGCTTAGAAAAGTTGAAAGCTGTCTTGGTGCAGATGCCAGAGCAACACAGTAGACTCAGTGACTTGACATCATTTCTTGGTTTGGGAGACTGGAAATCAGCCAGACTGAAGCATTAGCAGGTCAGACTCCTGGCAAGAGCTCCTCCTGACTTGCAGATTAACTTTGTTCTGTTCTGATGGACGGCCCAAGTCTGCTCTGAAAAGGGCATCGATCGCATTTACACAAGCTGAGACCACCATGTGAAGCCTAACCATTTCCTTCAGGTCCCACTTGTAAATCTCATTAGGAGTCAGGCATTTGGGAGGGTCACAGTCAGCAACAGAAAGGAANGGGGGGGAAGCCGGGACTGGGAGTGAGACCTTGGTCCCTCCTCAGCTGGGAAAGGTATATCCTTGAACTGGCTGAGAAGCAAAGGCTGAAACAGTCTGAATCCCTTTTCACTCTAAACACGTGGGAATGAACCACGGAGAAGTATGGAAGCTGCCCCGAGAAAGAGCAGCGTAGCGGTGACCCGAACTACGCTGTTACAGCACAGGCTGTCCCAAGAGAGAAGCCAAATACTATGGGCCCTGTGTGATTGAGTGCATAAAGCTGAGTGACGCTGGGTTCCTAGCAGTTACTCCAGAGTGCCCGGCACTGACTGGAGAGCCGGCAACTGTTGCAGCGCTAGGCTGAGTTTCTACCCTAATCCGGGCGATGCGGCGGTGTGCTGAAACGCACAGGGCTGTACACTTAGGATGAGGGCGCTTTGCACACTTCATGGCCAAGAGAAAGAGTGGGCAAAACCTATACAGTAAAGAAACTAAAGGCAAAGCCTACTCCATGGTCCTCCTGTGGTACCCGTACAGAGTATTGCCTCCCGATCCTCCTCTTTCGGTTGCCTGGGGGACAAACCACTAGCAGCAGAGGGCTCAAAGGGAGTCCAGGGAGTGTTTTTATCTGAGGAGGTTAAGGGAAAAAACACACTCTTGATGGTTTGACCTTTTTTTTTCTTTCTTTCTTTCTTTCTTCTTTTTTTTTTTTTGCTTTTCAAGACAGCTTGTATAGCCTCGGCTGTTCTGGAACTCACTCTGTAGACCAGTCTGCCTCTACTTCCCAAGTCCTGGGATTAAAGGCATGCACCACCACCGCCCAGGCAGACCTTTTCTTTATTCTTTTGCTATTCTTCTCTCTATCCAGAAATGTCCCTTCTGTCTCTCTTGGCATTTTCCTTCTAATTCTATCTTTATTCTTCCTTATTCTCTCATTCTTAATGTTTTTCTTCTAACTCTATTCTTGATGTTTTCCTTGTAACTCCTTCTAACTCTGCCTTTATTCTTTCCCTTACAGCTTATATATCTCAGTAAAATCTTTCAGGGAATATAAAAATTTCAATGTGGTTACATTCTATTTTTCACATGAATGGTTATAATGAATACAAGTAAAAAACATGTTACATGATTAAGCATTTTAAATATTACAGGTGAAAAACAAATTATCTCAAGAATCCACATACATTCACACCCAAGCAACTTGTTACAGATTGACAGTGTAAGCAAGCAAGGTGTTCTTTTCCTGGCAGGCTGCACTTTGCAGTTACTAAAGAAGGACCAATCACTTTATTACTTACCGTGAAAGGTGATCTTATAAGGAATCACAACCCTAAACTTTCATACATGAAAAACAGTCAGCTCTACTTTAAATCTTTAGGGTACCTATCCACTCATCAATGTTTTTTATATCAGGAGACTGAAGGCAGACATGGGTATAAGGAATTAATCTTCACCTTTGCTCATCTCCCAGGCCTGTGAAGAAAGGCATGCCAGCTAAGGAGAACTGGACTGCTTGGTTCTTGTTCCCTGACCTTCCAGTTCCCCACTCAACTATGTGCCTTTCTAAAACTTTAGACTGTCTTCTTGGATTTTTTTCACCTCAAAACTATTTAACAAAAACATCTTAGTCTAACTTTAAGTTATATTTAAAGTCTTGTTTCAGCTGTGATGCACTCTAACACCTGTGAACACATCTCCCAACATTAAGAGCAAAAGAATTTAAGCTAGCTGGGCTGCTGGGACTCAATTGTTTTTCTTCATCATTAACCTATGTGGCTCCACAATAGAAACTCACATACTCTAGTGGTGTGACACTTCCTTGTTTCATTTATTT
>LOJH01010355.1:0-13346 GCA_001685095.1 Ellobius talpinus
CTCTCTCTCTCTCTCTCTCTCTCTCTCTCTCTCTCTCTCTCTCTCGTTGGTTCAACATTTAAACTTGCAGAGATTTCCCCCAACACTGTGCCCGCCTGCCTGCTGCTATACTCCATACTCCTGGCCATAATGGTCATGAACTCGAGCCCTCTGGAACTCTGAGCCCCAATCAAATCTTCTTCTGTAAGTTGCCTGAACCATGGTGTTTTGTCAGAGAGATAGGAAAGAACTAAGACACATGTAGAGTTAATATACCAACTGCAAAAAGTCCATCTTTAAAAAAAAAAGCCATACACACAAAAAAACTTTAAAAGACAAAAATTGAAGAATATTAAAAAGAAAAAAACTTTCCCAAACCAACTGCAAAAGAGGTGACGGTTACAAGATGCCTATCCATGTGGGGGCCGCATGGGCAGACGGACACTGAAGAGGCCTGTTGGGTTGCTGCCTGCAGAGGGGCTGCCAACAGGGGACAGGGGCAGGACACAGAGACGTTGCTGCCATATTCACTTTTCTACACTAAATTTGTACCGGGTATATATGTTGCCCAGTTTCCAATGAAGTTATTTCCTGGGTCTTGGCTGAAGCTGGCAATGCAGGAAGAAGCCTTTAAAGTACGGACAGACCCCGAACCTTTCCAAAGGAGGCTTCTGACACAAAAATGTCACTCTCAAAACACTGTTGCCACCCGGCCTTTAAGGCGACAATGTAGTTATACATCATAGAGTTATAAGGTACATATGGGCCCAATATCCATTTCGCTGTGAACACCGTGCTTTTTGTCTGGCCAGTGGAAAGGCCTGTTTTCAGTCTGGTTTGTTGGTTTGTCTGTCTGTCTGTCTGTTTTAACAGAGCAAAGGTCTTTTACTGGGGTCCCTGATTTGCTAGGAGACCTGCAATCTTTATGAATACCACGATGATCCACAATTCACATGATGGCCCGTGTAAAAGAAGTGTACCAATGTAGTATTTTTAGCCAGGAGAAAAAATACACTCTACTTAGTAATTCCAACACGGACCACCATCAAATGTCATATCATTTCCACGCTTTGGTTTGCTCTTATTCACGACTGTATAATTTAGCCTTGCAATTAGCCGCGTGGGCGGGCCCTGGCAGGGCTGAACACCAGTGTGGCTGAGCAGCTGGAACCTAGGTCATCATTCAAAGGTCACTGCAGAGTAGAGGCCCAATCAAGAATCTCCTCTTCTCGATTGTGATAGCGACCGACACTCAATTAAAAGTAAAACTGCCAAGGCCTGAGAACGTAGCTCAGCGGCACAGCATTTACCAACACATGTGAAGTCCTGGGTTTGATCTCCAGCATTAACAACAGGCGAGCAAGCATACACACGCCCACACCCACACCTGCTAGTAGCGTAACTTGCAGGAAGTTTAGACAATGTTTCAAGAGTCATTGCCAACCCCGGGGGGCAGACACATGCCTATAATCCAGCAACTCTCCTCAAGGGTCTGAGGCAAGAGAATCCCAAACTCGGTCCTGCCTGGATTAATTAATTTAGCCAGACCTTGTCTCAAAATAAATAAAATGTGGCCAGCGGAAGAGCGCTTGCCCATCTTAAATGAGACCCAAGGTTCAACCCCCAGCACTGAAAACATGAAAAAAAAACCTTGCTTGTGTGAAGGATGACTAGGTTTTAGAGAAATGTGCCGTACTGCATGCTCTGTACCGTTATTCTGTGCCTATAGCCGGCAGTCTGGTATTATAAGTTTGGAAACCTGCTGAAAGGATAAACTTCATGCTAAAGACGATGACTGCAATAACAAAAGAATTACTTATTTGCTTGGTGTTGCCAGCATACTGATTTTTAAACACATTAGCCGATTTGGTGGCCTGATCAATAACATTGGTACTTTCCACTTAGCGAGGCCATTTTAGCTATCTGGTTTCATCCCCGGTTTAGTGCCGTTTACATCCCTGACTGAAAACCTCAATTCCTTCCCTCAGACTGCCTCAGAATACTGCCATTTAAAGTTGCGCTCGGTCATGCTGTGTTCAGATCCCCCCNTCTGCCGGCACATCCTGCTAGCAGATGCTATGGCTGGCCTCCTCGGTAGTCAGCACAGGCAAACACGAGCCCAGCTTCTTTCCCATCCAGGCTTCCCCCTCACGCCTCGGTCCTGAGAAAGCATTTCCTTAAAATGAAGAACTCACCTACAAATCTTTGTCTGGGCACCTGGCTACTCATCCTAAGGGCTTCTTCTGAAGACCCTACCCTCAAGCATCCCTCTAGCTAGGTGACTTCCCGTGCCCTCCTGTGCCTCCATGATGACTGTTGTTTCCTCCCCTTCCTCTTCAGCTCTGATTGGGTCAAAATGGCACAACCATTAAATGAGACTTTGTACATAAAAACATGTCAAAACCCACAAATGCTCTGCAAGTCTGAATGACATATAGTAATAACCATTCTAACATGGCCCAGCACAATCAGGTGTGATGGTATAGACTCACAATCCTCAAACTCAGGACATGGAAACAAGAGGGTTGTTAGTTCAAGTCCAGCCTAGGCTACATAGTATGAGGTACTGTCAAAAAAAAACTCTTAAGAAAATTAAAAGATGATAATCTAGTGCCACTTCCCCCATGAAGAGATGGTTCACAACTCTCTCTGCCCCATTCTATGTGGTCCCCTACCTCTCTACCTGCAGAGGGGGGTGGGTCTATGATGCCCCATCTGTCTTGCTCATCATGGTGCCTCAGCACCTAGGTAGGCATCTAACACACTGGGTAAGTTTAGCAAACACGTGTTGGGTAAAGTCACTAAGCTTCAGAACAGAAAGGACTTGCTTAAGACACCAACAAGCTAAGTAGAGGAGCCAAGGTTGCAGCCCTGACCTCTCATCAGCCAGACCTGAGAACTTTCCACACGAGGTTTCGCCTTCTAGCGAGCACTCTGTCTTCCTTGACAGACAGCAGAAATGGAAAACTAAGGCCCCTTTCCTCCAACCAAAACCCTGGCCAGCATCCAGGTACTGGCAACCAGCCGTTGAATTCCCTAGAGGCAGAGATGTTGAATTCACCTTCCCCACCATTTACAGGAGCTAGGAAACTATCAGAAGGACAGAGAGAGGGGGGACAGAAGTGAATGATATGATGGATCCAGCCTCACACACTCCCTCCCTCAGCTCTATATTTCCAGCCTGGTCAACAGGAACGGATTTCAGTTCCAAGGGCTCGGGATTAGTCAGAAGATTTAATGAGATACACAGACCACCCTTAGCAAACAGACTGAGAAGAGTGGCACAGCAAGGGAGGTAACAGCGGCAGAGAAAGGCTGATCAACACTAGCTATTCAAAGGTTCAAACAGGCAATGATCAGAGACACCTGGAGTCTGAAAACTTGTTCATTGATGCTTGTTAAATTATTATCATACCATCGCATAATCCCCCTTTCCCTATAAAAAGAAAGATATCCAATTACCCAAGCACAGTTCTCAAAGTAGCCCTTCACAAGAACTGGCCGATATTCTCAGGGAGCCCCAGGTTGTAGGTGGTACTAGATTCGAGTTCCATCCCTACTCCCAGGAGAGCAATATTAAACCCCCCCTTCCTCTGACAGCTTCATTCACTGCCCCTCTTCTGGCTTCTATTCGTTCCTTTATGCAGGAAGTATACATTCATCCAACCCCACATACTATTGATCAGCTTCAGCACACAAGCTCTGTCCTCTGCCACCTCCTAGGCTGTATCCTCTACTCTCTTTCTTAACGAGAAACTTCATTTATAGGGTTTTCTTCCTCTCAAAGCCACCCCAAGGTAACTGTCTTATTGTAAGCAGCAATGGCAGGGGTCTGGGAGTCAGACTGACAGGTTTATAGCCCCAGTTCTGCCGCTGTCTTTTTATTTAACCCTGGACAGACTTCTGCTCCACACTACCTCCCTCGCCTTCGCAGCAACACTGTCTGCACCTATCCATTCCTACCAGAGTGAAACAAAAACTCAGCAAAAGTAGGGCATGGTGGCACATGGCTTTAATCCTAACACTCAGAAGGCAGAGGAAGGTGGATTTCTGTGAGCTCAAGGCCAGCCTGGTCTACAAAGTGAATTCCAGAACAGCCAGAGATACACAGAGAAACCCTGTCTCAAAAAACAAAACAAAACAAAAACAAAAACAAAACATCCCAGTGAATTGTGCTTAGCATGGTGATAAATGTTCATGAATGTCATTTCCTTTCACACTTTACCAAAACACCATTCTCAAATCTGGAGAGGTTGCTTGGCCATGAATGTGACTGACAACTAACACAAGAACTGAAGAAGGAAAATGTTCTGAACTGACTCTCACAGCTAAGACCCTCCCTGTGATCTCTTCTTCTCCATGGGAAGATGTCGGTTCCCCAGGTTTGGGTCATAAGTTTACATTGGTAACTCAGATAGGAAGATTACAACCTGAGACCCCCCCAGAGCAGAAAGGAAGGGAGGCTACCCTGGGATGGGTGGACACTAGTGCAGAGGTAGTCCCAAGAGTCAAGAAAGAAGTCAGGCAGAGCATTGCTGGTGAGCCCAGGTCCCAGGTCCATGAGACAATCAAGTCAGAGAGTGGGTTTCAATGTGGGGAATCCTAAAGGCTAGCAATATCCATGACCCAAGATGAGGACACCATGGTCATGGGTGACCTGTGGTTGACAGCAAGACTCTCTTATGGCCCAGGGTATGAGTGAAGGTTCAGCTCTCAGCTGGGTAGATGGGTTAAGCGCTTGCCACACAAGCCTGAGGACCAAAGTTCGAATGCCCAGTACCATGTGAAGTCTGGGCACGCATAGTGGCTGCTTATGGTCCAAGTACCCTGGAAGCAGAGCTCTAGGGGTTCTCCAAAAGAAGTAGACTAGTCAGCATAGCAAAACAAGTGAGCTCTGGATTCAAGCAAGAGACTCTGCCTCAGTTTACAAGGTGGAGAGAAATCAAGGAAATCAGTAACATCAAACTCTAGCCTCCAAACTCATGTGTCACATATATACATGCACCACAGACACACACATAAAAGGAAGAAAAATAGGTTGATTGACAGGTACAAGTCAGGACCCGGCAGCAGCTGGACAAGACTCCCTAAGAAACTGAGTCTTGTTTCAAGAACAGTGGGAAGCAGGTAAATCAGGACAAAAATCCTCAGGAAAATGGCGAGCAAGCTGGAAGGTAGACCAAGACCGGAGGATGGTGGGAGGCATGCCGATGATACTGCAGCCTCTTGTCAAGGGGTCAAGTTCAGATGTTCAGCACTAAGAGAAAGTAAGCAATGCCTTATCAGGGGTGTGGGGTGAAACACATGGTTGCAGTTGTTTTGAGGGTTCATTTCTTCCTGGAGTCGGCAGTCCACAGCACATGACCCTCTGCGCATTTTCTGTATCTATTATGGTTTTTACTCAATTCTCAAATCCAAAACACAAACAGTGAAGACCTCCAGAAGGTTAGTATGTGGATAATGACCTTGAGATTCACATGACTTTTCCCACCTCACATCTTTTTTTGAAAAAATATTAGTTTTGTTCACATACAGGTGTGTGTGTGTATATACACACACACGTGTGCACATGTGTACCAAACACATGGCAGTCAGAGCCCAACTTGCAAGGACTTGCTTCTCTCCTTCCACCATGTGGATCTTGAGGAGTTGAACTCAGAGGTCACAGGCTTAGCAACAAGCACCTTTACCCACTGAGCCATCTTATTGACCCTCCACCTCCCATCTGAAAGCACACATCTAATCCCCAACATTAACACTATCCTCTTCAGCCCTCGAACAGACCCAAATCCCACCCTCGACGTTCATGTCCATCTACACACAGCCATGCCCTGTCATCGCGCTGCCCAGGGACTATGCCTCACTTCCACCAAAGTGCTATGGACCAGTGGGAAGGAAGGACTTGGCTGCACTCAGTGGAAAAAGAAAAAGCTCCAGGTTCTCAAAGAAGGATTGCTTCTAGTCACCCAGCCCCCACCCCTGCCAAGACAGAGCCATACAGCTTAGGTGGTCAGGACAGGCAAGGTGGTACACATCTTTAATCCCAGCGCTCAGAGGCCAAGGCAGGTGGATCTCCAAGTTTGAGGCCACAGTGAATTCGTGGCCAGGAAGGCTACATGTACATCTCCCTGTCTCAAAAACAAAAACAAAACCTTGGTTCCCCAGCTCTGTGCCTGGCCTCCACGGTATGTTAAGTTGATCATTTCTTCTTGCCCAGATTGCAATGTCCAGGACTCAAGTTTTCTTCTTGGTAGCATGAGAAAGACACCAGGTGACCTACACGGTCACTACTGCCAACCCAAGACTCCATGACTTCCTGATTCAGGAGACCAAAGAAGTCTGGCATTGTCCTACTCAGGGAACCAGATCACATTCTCTGCTGGGGAGGAGCCCCAAACTGGAAGAGCAGGAGCAGTCACCAGGCCACAGCCCCGAGAGGTGAGAGGAAGCAACTCATGTCTGGGCACTGGGAGGCTCTACCCGACTTGTGCCAAGTGTTAAATTCTTGTAGGTGAGAAAGGCACAGATCGAGGGCTAAGAGACTCTGTCCCACCCCCAGATCTGCTCCTCAGCTCTCCTCTCCCTCTCTCTTCATTCTCCCACCTAAAGCCCCCTCCCTACTCGGGATTAAATCAAGATTCCTGTACATGCTAAGAGTGCACACACCACACTGAGCAATATGGCCACTCTAGAGAGAGTACTCTTGGGGTGTGCATGTAGGTATGTGTTGAGTGGTCTCTTGCTCATCTCTCGCTTTGTTTAATCAGCTCCAGACACAAAATCTTTGAAAGAAACCCAACCCCTCCCCCACCCCCAGTGCTCCTCCCAGATGTGCAGAAGGTGAGGCAGCCATCCTGACCCGTTCCCACCTGGCTTCTCACCTGGGGATTGTCCATATACCAGAGGAGGCAGTTGGCCTGGGTGTCCAGGATAAAGTACCTCCGAAGGAACTTGCCACTGTTCTCATTGTCCTCGATATCGAGAAACCCACAGATTCGGTTCTGCCGATCCACATAAGGCATTCCTGGGCTCTGCTCACATTACCCTGCACAACGCGAGAGA
This sequence comes from Ellobius talpinus, assembly GCA_001685095.1. Classification (NCBI taxonomy): domain Eukaryota; kingdom Metazoa; phylum Chordata; class Mammalia; order Rodentia; family Cricetidae; genus Ellobius; species Ellobius talpinus. Next base: position 7,042 of record LOJH01010355.1, read on the forward strand.
GATGCTGGTGAGAAGCGGGTTAAGGCGGGCTCTGAGAGCCTGGATGAGCCTCACCTGTCCCTGGTTTGACTCACCTCTGTGACATGCTGGGCCCCTTGCCGCCACCTTCCTTCCCTAGGCACCAAACGTCTACCCTACTGGGCCCTGGAATCGTCTACCAACTCTGAGCTGTCATTTTTGATGACTGTTAATGAAACCCATTAGAACTGATTCAGCACATTTTCTTGAGGCCCTACTGTGTGTGTGCATGCATCCAGAGCCTCAATTTAGTCAGGATTCTTCCTGGGTCATCACTAATTACTTGCTAGTCATTCTGCACCTCAGCTTCCTCATCTGTGAAGTGGGAATAATCATGAGTTAAGTTATAATTATATAATATATAAACATATATTATGTGATTATATAATAATCATGAGGTATGCAAGAAGCCCTTTCTGGCCATCAGTCATTCATTACACAATGCCACTGTAATGGGCTCCTGGAGCCTTTTGGCAAAGCCACACCCCTTAGCCCTCCTTGCTACTGATGCCCCTCTGCCGTAGTGACTCAACCATGTCCCGTAAGGATTCACATGCCAAAGTCCTAACCTCCATATCTCAAAATATGACTGAATTTGGAAACAGGGTTTTGGCTTTTTGTTTGTTTTCTGTTTTGAAACAGGGTCTCGCTCTGTATAGTCCAGGCTATCCCAGGCTATCCTCAAACTCATAATCCCGATGCTTCAGCCTGCTAAACTGCTGAAATTATAGGTATGCACAACCACACTCAGCCACAGACAGGGTCTTTAAAGAAGAAGTTGGCACGTATTTAACACATATTTAGCAAGTATTTAGCCCTGATCCATTGATACCACATTTTTGAAGATGACATTTGGAACCCAATGGTCCCAGAAATAAGACAACAACAGACTTAGGGAGAAGACAGCCATCTAGAGAAAGAGAAAGGCCTGAAACATCCCTTGATCTTCCACTTCTGGCCTCCAGACAGTGAGAAAATCAATTTCCATTGTTTAAGCCCTCAGGCTGTGGGCTTTACCATGACAACCTGAGCTGAGACTCCCACAGCTACCAAATGCCTACAGATTTGATTTTGCAGATCAGCGGGATGCATTCCTGGGCTGTGCCCACATCACCCTGCATGGGAGGCAGAAGGGGGGTGGCTAGTGAGGAAGAGGGTGAAGCCAGCTGTATCTCAGGACTGGATAAGCCTCACCTGGTTGGAGTTATCTCAGTTCTATGCCGGGAATAAACAGAAAGCAGTAAAACCAAGTCCCAAAACCTGAGCACCTTCCCTGAGTCCAGAGCAAGGCCTCTGGCAACGTGACAATAGCCACTTGTCCTGGCCACTTCATCTCTCCAGAATGCACTCTAAGAGCCTACAGGAAAGGGAGAGTCCCCAAGCCCCCAGAGGAGAGAAACAGCCTGGTCTGAACTCATGTGCTGTGAGGAAGTACTAAGGACAGAAGCCCTACAGGGCTACAAAGCACCCTATCGCCCTCAGATCCCCAAAGCCAGATAACATCCAGCTACTGAGCCCTGACTACATCAACAGAGCAGGATTCACAATGGCTCCATGCCAGAGGCCCTGCAGCCAAGCAAAAGTGTGACATGGCCGATGAAGGGACCCTATGAGCCAACACTGACTCAGAGAATCTATTACCTTAGCTTTCCAAGCCCAGAGGGGACAAGTCCCATGGAGCAATGGGACACATTTCCAGGTCAGCCTTGCTCCACAAGTGGGGTGGTGTAGTCTCTCCCATTCCAATGAGCCTGTGGTATCGAGAGGGTCCCCCCAAGAAATGAGTGCCACATACATTCACATGCACACGCGCAGACACCAGTGAACCCCATGTGCTGGCGGGATTCCAAACAGGGACAGAAGCTGCAGCCACCTAGAGAGCTCACGGCTACTCTTAAGGAGTGAAGGGTCAGAAAATAAAACAGACAGCAGAAACAGTCAAGATAGAACAACACAGCAAAGCTAAAAGGGAAGTAGAAGAGGAGGTGAGAAGAAGGAAAAGACCTAGGAAGGAGGGGTTCTGAAAAGGAAGCTAACTGTAGCAGAAGTGAAGGTCACGGTCATGGAGGGGTGGGGGAGGGGCATCCTGAGCAAAGCCGCTCACCTGCTTAGAGGTGTTACCCAGCTCCCGTCTCAAAGTGGAGCAAGTTTTGAGTTCAGAGAAATGGAAAAAGCCAAGGGTTAGGAGATGCTTTGGGGACTTATCCAGCACACGCTGGGTCATGGGCAGAAGGACTGAGGCAGAGAATGCCTGGGAGAATAAATGGCTGTTCAAGGAGCAGGGGCCTTGAAGAGAAAGACAAAGCCACTGTGCATGGAAAGGGACAGAACTTTCAGGGAAGGAGGGGAGACACCAAACCACCTCCCCAACCCCCACCCCCAAAAAATCTAAGCAAATTCCCTGGACGCCAACCCAGTTCCAGAAGCAGAAATTCCAGAGGTCACAGGCCTCTGGCTACTCCAGGGAAATCTCTCCCCACTTCCATCTGAAGCAGGGTCTCCCTGTGCAGCCCTGGCTCGCTTCATGTAGCCCAAGCTGGCCTCTAACTCATGGTGGTACTCCTGCCTCAGCCTCCCTAGTCCTCAGATGGCACACCTGTGCCACCATGCCCAGTGTAACAACAAAGAGAACACATCCGGCTGTCCAGGAGAACAAAGCTGACTGGCCCCGGGCCAGCTGGGCAGCCCAGTGTCCACGAACGCTGGCTTTTGAAGTTCCCCTTTCCAGCCTGCAGGATTGGCCAGAGTCTGCTTCTTCCTCAAGACAGTGGCTGGGAGAAGGGCCTCTTTGTCCAGAACCTTCCTTCTGTTAAGGGACTTCCTGGGCACATGTATGACAGTGTGGAACTGTCATGCACCAAAAGGAAAGATCTGAAGCAGAACTTCAGCATCCAGACTGAACTGTGTGTGAGTGTGTGTTTCTATATGTGTATGGGGGGGCAGTTCTCAGAGGACCTAACACAGCTCAGTCACACAGCTCATCAAGTCTGTGGGAAGGAGCAGCAGACCCACAGGAGAACAGACGCAATATGGAAATGTTATGACTATGCAACTTGTTCATCAACACTGTTTTCAAATGCATTGACTGCCGTATGACTTACTTAATCTATTACTAAACAACTAAGTCAGGAGCCAGTTTTTTGATATTATAAATAATACCAAAACTTCTTATTTTGTGAATTTTTTCCTTTGGCACGGAGAAGAGCATCTGTTAAAGATGATAACATGGGAACAGAGAAACGGTCTATGGTAAGAGTACTTCCGCACTTGCCGAGGGCCTGGGTTCAGTTCCCAACACAAATATGGCAGCTTGCAGCTGTCTGGACATCAGGCAGCACACAGTGCACACATACAGGCGAAACACGTTTCAGTACACATAAAGTAAAAACAAATTTTTTAAGGTATGTGGTTAGAACCTAGCTGTATGCTCTGTTGTCATCACTGAGACTTACTATAAAACTACTTTCTAAAAATATCTTTTGCAATGAATCATTAACTCACTTGCTTTTTTTTCTAGACAAGGGCTGGAACTCACTATCTGATACCAAATTCACAGAGATTTCCCAGGCCTCTGCTGGGCTCAAAGGCCTACAAGCCCATGCCTGGCCATACTCTTACATGTATTAAGTTCTCACTACGTGAAACTGTTCCTAGTTTGATATGTACAAGGATGACTGGTGAAGGGTGAGTGTTCAAATTTGTTTCTTATTTCATGTATTTTAAACTTTCACACACACACACACAGACACACACACAGACACACACACACAGACACACATCTCAGCCTCCAGGGCATCAGGCTCCCTGAGCAGGAAGTTTCATGATGATTCAGATGTCCTAGGTAGAATTTAAGTTCTAAGCATTGCTATAAATGAAAATAAATTACATCCTTAGGGTAAAACGTGTCGCACGTCTAATCCAAGGAGTTGGCAGGCAGAGGCAGGACAATCTCTGTGAGTACAAGGCCATCCTGGTCTATGTAGTTCCAGGCCAGCCAGGACTATATAGTGAGACCCTAAATTTACAAAAGAAAAAAAAGTTAAACTTAGAAAAAGTTAGTTGTCTGAAATTACCTAATAACCGGTAGCAGGGAGTGGGCTAACTAGCCATTCAGCTGGAATTCCTGACCAGGATTTACTAGGCAATGAGAAACACTTGTTAGTGTCCAAGCCTGCCTACTTTCCCATTCTACGCTGTAATGAGAGGCCCTCGGAGGCTCCTACCCCAAAATATATTTTCTTCAACCACTGGATGTGCAAACCCAGAAACTGAGCTTTAATACGTCTACACCATAATGGAGACAGGGGAACAGAGCCTTACAACAGTAGAGTAAGTCACACACCGGGTGGAAGACAGAGGCACCACGAGGCTAAAGCCTCTGCTCAAAGCAGGTTTCATTTCCTTGGGCAGGTTGGGGTGGGGGTCCTAGGATCCTTAGACACCTGGGACAAGAGGATGACCTTCCTGAAAAGTAGTTTGGCAGTATGCCAACAAGACATCTAAAAATGTTCCTGCCCTTTGACCAAATCATTCTAGTTTCAGGATGCCATCCAAATTATTTATTATTTGAAGTAGAAAGATGAAAACTGCAATCAAATTTATAACAAAAACTTGAAAATGTCCCAAATAACTCAATGATCAAGTCATAATTCAATTCAGAGACATTCAAGTATATTAAATATTGTACAATTGTTAAAAAAATCACTGACTATAAGTAATTTCTTCTGGGGTATGCTTGTGCATGTATGTGTGCCTGTGGTGTGTGTGTGTGTGTGTGTGTGTGAGAGAGAGAAAGAGAGAGAGCACTCTAAGTCAATATATAGTAGAGGGACTTTAGAAACCTATCATAGCGAGTTTTTCAAATGTTGCATCAATTGTGTGGCCATTCTTATTCCTATATGCAGATTTTTTAGACTAGGTTTATAGTCACCAAAATATTAAGTTATTAACCACGATACAGGGGACTCTTGCATACAGCTTTCTTTCCTTTCTGTAGTAAATATGTGCTAACTTATTCACAAAGGAGAAAGTTAGATAATTCCCCAAACACACCCACCAGCAGCAGTTGAGTTTCTCAGTCCACTGTAGTTGTTGTGCATAAACACAACCTCAACTAAAACGCAATCTCAACGAAATGTTGTAATCTCTTGCAACTTTTTGGTGCTTCATCAACCCCAGGCTAATAAATCAGCATCTTGATGGTTCAAAGACAGACACCTGCTGTAAGGGTTACCCTCCCTCCATCCTTTGGGGGTTTCTTGCTTCCTACTGCCAAAGACTCTTAGAGACTCATCTTCGGGTTACTCTTCCTCTTAAGAGGGTCCGTGTCCTTGGGTCTAACCAAACACTACAGCCTGTGTCTTTTTTGCAATATCTGATCCATAGATGCCCACTATTGTGAAGAAAGGAACTGGAAATCCTCATAAAAGCCCCTAGGGAAGTCAGGCATGGTAGCTCATGACTGCAATCCCAGCACTTGGGAGGCTAAAACAGGAGAATTGTCATGAGGTCCCTGCCAAACTGGGCTTGACTCGAAACAGCAACATCACCGAAAAGCCACCAGAAACACGATGCCTTTTCCTTGTTAAAACCTGGGAGAGAGCTGGGGAGACAGCTCAGACAGTAAAGTCCTTATGGAGCAAGCATGTTCAATCACTTAAACCTGAAATGCTGGGTGTAGAGGTGTGAACCTCTACTGCCAGCAACAGCAAAGAGGAGCAGGCAGATCCCCAGGCTCCCTGGCCAGCCAACCTAACCTAATGAGTGAGTTCCAGGTCCCAGTGAGAGACCCACTCTCCCAAAAGAAGGCAGAGCTGCAAAGATCTCTCAGTAGGTAAAGCACTTTGCTGGGGAAACATGAGGACCTGGGGTCCCCAGCACCCATGTAGAGCTTGTACAGAGGTGCACATCTGTAACTCTGTTACAGGTTTACAGATGTGCACTTCTGCACAAACTACAGATGTGCAGGGTTACACACCTCTGTAACCCAAGCACTGGGATTGAAGGCAAACTTGTATATATAGTAGTGACTCGCTGGCCAGGCAGTTTAACTGAAACAGTGAGCTCCAGGCTGCAGAGCTAAAAAAATAAGGTGGAGAACAGGAGAGGAAGAAACCCATTGTGGACTTCTGGCAAACAGACAAATATGCAAATGAGACATAAAAATGATTACAAATAACAAAACAAATAAATCCAAGATGGCTGGTTCCTGAGGAACGGCATTCATGTTGACCTTTGGTCTGCGCGTGCACACACACACACACACACACACACACACACACACACAC